>OZ024833.1:64322801-64589784 GCA_964016985.1 Anodontia alba | reverse complement strand
GACTCGGGGGAGGGGGGGGGGGGGGAGGGGGCGGTAACTTCCTATATATGGCATAGTACGGATGTGCGTGCCGAATAGCCCCCTTTTTCAGCGCTGCCAGGTATATGATTGGCCCCCTTTTTTCAACAAAAAAGTATATGAATGGCCCGATTTTTCTGGATTCTATGTGAAAGGCCCCATTTTTCTGACATCCTGGTATATGCACATATTTTTCGCTCAGAGATTTTTCGTTGCTGCTTATCCTCTTGGTATTACATGAATTGACTATGATATTTGTGTAATAACCAGCAAAAAATGGGTACAAAAAATCAAAGGGTAGTTTATGAATAGGTCAACATTTCGGATGATCAAGTATATGAATGGGTCCGTTTTTTCGAAGGCCAGGTATATGAATGGGGTAGGTTTTGAAATACTGGCTCGCACACCCGTACCAAAATTACCCCTAAGTTACACCCCCCCCCCCCCCCCCCCCCCCCCGAGAGTCATGACGTTGTCGTAGCTAGCTACGTTACTGCGGCGCTGTATTTTTGCTCGGAGATGTCTTGTGTCGTGGGCTATACAGAAGACATTTAGGTGGAGTGGATGATGTTCTCAATTTCTCTATAAAATCATGTTATGGGTACTCATTGGATGCGCCTATAGATATGTTGAGGATACTAATTAGAAGCGCCTCGCTCGATTTGATCGAGAAATTGAGAAAATTCTCCCAGAATTTTCATCATATACTCCTCCTTAACGCGCCTGATTTGATGGAGAAACAAAATTATCCCATAATTTCCATCATATATTAACCTCTGTGGGTAACAAAATCTTAACACATTTAATGATAGCAGAAAACAGACAGAAACGCCACTTTACAACTCAACAACCATACAGACACTTACCATAGTTGATTATTCCACGGAACACCACCTGAAAATTATTACCAGATCTCTATATTTCTCACCACCGAACTTAATGCGTCGACTGTGAGAGACTAAGTGATTCCTCTATAATACGATGCTAGAGCATATAACTTCGTTAATGCAGCCCGGATGTTGGTGAGCTATTAATAGCGCCATATACAGTACTTGTTCTAAATATTCGAACTCATTAACTCCTTGCCGTACGTACCCTAAACTTTGAACAAGCTCATTTTACTTGCTATCGATGCATCTAAAAACACTGGATGAGTGGCAAACAGTGTAGACCCTGATCAGACGCCGCTTGCGGCGTCTGATGCGAGTCTACACCGTTTGATCAAGCTGTATGTATGTCGGATTTTTAGGTTAAGCAAGAATAGGAGGATATAGTGGGTTTGGTGGGGGAACATGTGGGGGAATATAATTATCTGCTCTCCAGTTTCCTTTCAGTGCAGGCTTACTCATTATGAATGATATGAGTGAAAACCAATTAACTGTATAAAGAAGGAAAGCCTCTTTTGCAAAAGTATTAACCTTTACAACTATATGGGCAAATTCAGCAGATGATAAATTGGTGATATTTTGTTTATTATTTTTATTTTTATTATTATTATTTTAAGGAAACAGGATAAAACATTTCATGCAAATTGTCTGAAATGTCAAATCTTGTTTTCTGGGAAAAGTAAGAAACAATGTATTTCAAAATGTCGTCTGCTAAAAAAAATACCCAGAGTGCTAAGCGTTAGACTCAAACAGCTGGGGTCTTTCTAGACTGGCTCCAGTCTCTACTTACTAAATTTATCATGTTTTATAATTCTGTTTGATAAAGACACTTCAACAATTATGAAACACTGGTTACTTTGCTTTCGACATTTTTCAGAATGTCGTTTTTTGCTTGGCGCTTTACACAAAAGTAAATTTGCAAAATTTTATCACGATTTAATGCAAAGCCATTTGTCGTAAGTGTCTGTGCACAAAAAGTTTTATTTTAGTCATTTTTTTTTTTAAAAATCAAATATTTTCACTTTTTCCCGTAGAGATAAAATGAATCAAATTATGTAGAAATATGTAGGATAGGTAACTTGGGGGCAGACTTTCAACAAGTTTCGCTTGTTCAATTTTTCTGAAATTTTCACAATATTGTTGTGAAACATCAAAGCTTCAAATTCAGCAAAGAAAAATAATAATAATAATAATAATAATAAAAAAAAAAAAAAAAAACAGACATTTTCTTAGACAAAAACGCTAAAATATCACTGTACTATAGAAATTGCATAGGTCAGACCAATTTTTGGCCGTAAATTTAATTTTAGGGTAAATATTTGAGAGCAAACCACAGAAACAGAAAAGACAAATGGTTTCTGTTAAGATGTTCAATCAGAACAAAATAGTTTCATTTAAAATAAAACGCCAAGCAAAAAACTTTTTTCTGCGATGTCGAAAGGACAGTAGGTTCTAGTGACCTTAGCCTGTTAGTATTTATGTTTTGTTTTAGTGTGTATACAAGTATCAAAGAGAATTATAAATGTTAATGCATTTAGTCACTTGGGACTGGAGCCAGTCTTTCTATTACATAGGAAGAAGCGTCCGGGTGGCCGAGTGGTTAGCCCTCCCGACTTCGGATCAGGAGTTCGCGGGTTCGAATGTTGCTGGAGGCGGAACTCAGATCATGAATATACAGCGCTTCACCGCACAGAGCCTTTCATCGAATGTATCACCCTTCCATCATCTCGATAGTACTTTAATAATGTTGAAAAGGACGTAAAAAATCAAATCAAATTCCTCCGATTGCCCAAGAAAACAAATAATTAGGGATGTTTAAGAGAATTTTTCTTATTTTATCGTGAAAATGTATGTCGTGTGCTCTCATTATAATCGCCTCATCGAGCCGATTCTAATGCGTGCACTCATTATACTATTATTTTAACCCTTGTCATGCTGAATAAATAAAGATGCCACGCCCACTACTAATTTTCAGCCAATTAGATTACTTGATACAGGTTGTTGATACAAACTCACATTCTAAATGACAAACAGTGCAGATCCAGATCAGTTGGCTTCTTCAGTGGCTCGAACTACCCATGTCTAGAACGAAATGCCATGATCTAAAAGATGCATGAGCCATTGAAGTTTGACTGTATGCTGACAACGAAGCCCCGCGCAGTCTGATCAGGCTTCGCTGTCCCCTTATAGAATCATTGTATAAAGACGTTCTGCATCGATCTTATCAGTTCAAAATTCCTGAAATAGCAGGTCAGTGGCCGATTGTGTTTTAGGTCAGCCTACTTTTTCCTTCAGTCCGTTGCATTTTCATTCAAACTCGGTCCGTGTCACTTCGGTTGGACTTAGTACCTATGTTTATTCCTCTAATCGTTTTTTTTTTTTTTTTTTTTTTTTGTTCAGAACACAGAACGCGATTTCAAACATGAGGGACGTTTTAAATATACAGCAAAACCTTAATGACTCGAACACCGATGGCTCGTTTAGCATGGCTAATTCGAAACTCGTTTTTTTTTTTGAGTCCCTAGGAAATTCTCGATAGCCCAAGAAAGCAAATATTTATGGGTATTTTAGGGAATTTTTTTTCTTCTTACCGTGAAATGTGATGTATGTACTCATTAGAATCGCCTCATCGAGCCGATTCTAATAAGTACACTCAACATAGTGAACATACCATTATGCAGATCGAAAACATCATAGACATTTTCCTCCAGATCTGGCGTTATGATTAACCTTCCGTGGTTCGAACTACCCATTTGTAGAATAAATTTACATAGTCCCAAAGATGTGCGAGTTACTGGGTTCGATTGTACATTCTGTATTGTTAAGGTAATAGATTCAGTCTGATCAAAATCTTCACTGGGCTCATTTCAGGTAGCCAAGGATGCAAATTTTCTTCCTGTGGACAATGAAGACTGCGCTAATGCGTAGGCTGGTCTGAATATTCGCCGACCGCATGTCCTTTATCCCATTACGCAAACAAGCCTATTCAAATATATTGAAAATTTTACCCCCCAAAACTGAAAATTTTCAGATAAAAAATCTGACATTTTTTCATATTTCTGCTCAAAACATAGATTGTGGGTACTCGTTAGAACCGCCTCGGCGAGGCGGTTCTAACGATTACCCACAATCTATGTTTTTGAGCAGAAATAAGAAAAGTAATGAATACCCCTGTAGACCCCAGTTTTACTTTATAAAAGGGTCAAAATTATATAGGTATGTTTTCGTGATGCGACATTGGGGCTAATGTGACATTTCAGTGCAGTCGATCTGAAAATATCTCAAATGTAAATGGCGCAATAAAACTTTTACAGTGACCAGCCTCCTCGTTCGAGTATATTTCCTTGATGATGATGATTTCAGGTTTAACGACGCATCAACCCATAATGGTCATTTTCGTCAAAATGGTACATTGGTTTTGTATTGGAACGGCTACAATGATGTCGATATTTCCTTGTAGTCTCCTAAGTAACACAACACTCATCCTTGCAGTATAGGGCGAAAAAAAAAAAAAAAAAAAAGACAAAAGAGGGCCAACAAAAGAAAACAGTAGACATAAAAATATCTCCATTTATTTTTCTCACCATATGACACATAAAATGGAGTGGTCATACGCTGTACATAACTTAAAACAACTGTACAGTTAATATTTAAACATGTACCTAGCACATAGACATATGAGCACAGATAAACATACGAGGCCCGCTGTATGAAAACCATGATCCCATCTGCAAACTTTGCATCCAGATCTTTCTTCGTACCTGTGCAGTCTAGGCAGGATCTTTGCCGTTTGCATACACAATACGATAAATGTCCTAAAAATTTGAACACTTTATTCCATACTTTTTATGGTCTAAATTTTGCTTTTTATGCACTTGTTTCTTAAAATTCTTAGAGGAATAGCAAACAGTGTAGACTCTGATCAGACTGCTTCTTCAGAAGCAGTCTGATCTGGGTCTGCACTGTTTGCATATGCCATTTTGTCAGGCACTTTGGTGTGCGAAATTTTAGGACATTTACCGTATTAGGACTTTGTACCATCTGCTTAAGAAGCAGCAGGCAAAAGGGGTATCAAATTGAATGATTTTAGTGTCCTTTTCCAAAGGCAGATAAGATATTTGAAGAGAAGTTGCCTTTCTCGTATTTAAAACTTCCCAATAATGATGATGGTTTGGTGTTTTCATCCCTTTTAACATTATTTAAGTCATATTGAGACGAAATATTTACGTCATATCGAGACAAAAATTCCAATAAATGGGAGCAACCCTTAAAGGGAAGAATTTGCTCCCTGTGGGAGCAAATTCCATCCCTTTAAGAGTAGCCCCAAATGAGAAGGAAGGCAAGTATTTCAGTGTCAGAGTTTCTGTCCTTGAAGATATTACCAGTATTGCCCTTTCCCCATAAACCCCTTTTTGTGAGAGAACTCACATGGTGAATAGTGTAGATCATGACATTATGCTGAGGTTCGGCAGAAGATCTGGAGATTCAATTTGCATATTGGAAAATGTGCTTTACCAACCGCAGACCACAAATCATCGTAAACCTGACAAACTGAATATATCCAGACCACTCATCATCACCAGCATCAACTTTCACGTCAGAGATACTAAACTCAATCCATATGATAAGTATCTTACTAGTATGCTGAACCCAATCAAAACCGCATACTGGTATACTAAAGTCAGTCCATAGTATACTAAACTCAATCCATACTGAACTCAATCCATACGGGTAGAATCTATTAACGGTATGCATACTAGTGGTATTTTCATTGGTATACTAAACTCTATCCAGAATGAATTCAATCCATACTAGTAGGATCTATTAATTGTACGCATATTGGTAGTATTTTCCTGGTATGCTAAACTCGATCCACACTGAACTCAATCCACACTAGTAGAATCTATCAATGGTACACTCAATCCATACTGAACTCAAACCATACTCGGAGAATCTATTAATGGTATGCATACTGGTAGTATTTTACTGGTATACTAAATTCAATTCATACTGAGCTCAATTCATACTAGTAGAAGCTATTAATGGTATGCATACCGGTAGTGTTTTACTGGTATGCTAAATTCAATTCATACTAGCAGAATCTATTAATGGTATGCATACTGGTGATACTTTTCTGGTATGCTAAACTCAATCCATACTAGTAGAATCTATTAATGGTATGCATATTGATAGTATTTTACTGGTATGATAAACTCAATCAATACTAGTAGAACTATTAATGGTATGCATACTGATAGTATTTTATTGGTATGCTAAATTTAATCCATACTAGTAGAACCTATTAATGGTATGCATACTGATAGTATTTTACTGGTATGCTAAACTCACTCCATATTAGTAGAATCTATTAATGGTATGCATACTGATAGTATTTTACTGGTATGCTGAACTTTATTCAGACCGAATTCAATCCATACTAGTAGAATCTATTAATGAAATGTATACTGATTGTATCTTTTATGGTATGCTAAATCTCAATCCATCACTTCACTGCCCTTATAAGAGATAATGTCCCAGGCAGCCCATCTTTAACTGAAAAACTGATGAGTGGTATGGACCCATTCTACTTGTCAGAGCCCTCACATAATTCTAGATATAGAGTACCCAGATATATAATTTTCTTATTTTTCAAGGAAAACATGTTATCAGGACTCATCGAAGTGTCTTGCCCCAGCCGAGGTGAGGAGTTTCTTAGGAGTTCCCATAACATGTTTTCATGAGATATAAGAAACATATCAATACTTTTTGGTTAAAAAAAAAAAAAAAAATCTACAACTTATTCATTTTTCATCAGTTCACACTTTGCATCTCAAACCCTCAGTTAAAACCACTCACACATCGCACTAATTTCTAATTTCACTTCATGAGTTGAGAGGACCATGTCCTGCAGAAAGGGATCTTAACCCTTGTCCTTCTGAGTAAATTAAGATGCCACGCCCATTTCCAATTTTAAGCCAATCAAATAACTTGACCAAGCTTCTTGATACAAATTCACATATTTAATGACAAACAGTGCAGATCCAGATCAGTTGGCTTCTACAGAAGCCAATTGATCTGGACCTACACTGTTTGCAAAGGCAGGACATATCTGGGTCCTGCAGAAAGGAATCTTAAGGGGTGGAGGTGGGGGATTGATACACCTGGTAGATTTTCCTTAATTTTTTGACAAAGGAGAAAATGATTCAGTGTTTTACGTCCCTTTCAACACTATTCAAGTCATATCAAGATGATGTAAGGGTAATAAAAGTCTCTGTACAATAAAGTGCCATGCAGTCATGATTGTACAATAAAGTGTCATACAGTCATGATTGTACAATAAAGTGTCATACAGTCATGATTGTACAATAAAGTGCCATGCAGTCATGAGCTGAATTCTGCTTCCAGCTGGATTTGAACCCTGGAATCTCGTGATCAGAAGTATGAAACGCTAACCGCTTGGTCACCTGGAAGTTCCCTTGAGAGAATTTTGTTTCTATTGTGAGCAAACTCTTTCCTTTTAGAGCTGACGGATTTTCAAATTTTGACAGATTTGTCTTCCCTATTTCCATTGTGAGCAAACTCTTACCGTTTAGAGCTGACAGAGTTTCAAATTTTGACAGATTTGTCTTCCCTAGTATATGTCAACGGAAAGCACCTACGTCTGCCTGTATAGTAGCCACAAAGTAATCAGGGACTCCCATTTTTTTTGCTAGTGTATGCTATAATAATCGAAATTTCTGAGTGCAATAGTTTAAAACAGAAAAACCCTGACAGACTTGCAGATTTGCAATTTGATCAGGGCGTTTGCTGTTAGCATATGCATTTGTACCCTTCCTGCATGGTCTGGTCCATTTGCATTAAGGTAAATGTCCTAGAATTTTTAACACTTTATTATATACTTTTTTTGGACTAAATTTTGCTTCGTGTGAAGTTGCTTTTTTTAAATATTTAGTGGAATAGCAAACAGTGTAGACCCTGATCAGACTGCTCCTTCCGGGTCTGCGCTGTTTGCGTATGCCTTTTTGTCATAAACTTTGGTGAATGAAATTTTACGACATTTACTGTGGTTGCTAAAACAAATGACCTAAACAGAAAGAAAACCTACATACTGTCAATGCAAATAGCATGTGTCAGCGCATGACAAAATCTACAAAATGGCATTTGCACCCAGCAAAGACTCGGATCAGCCTGGGCATCCGCCCAGTCTGATCAGAGTCTTTGCTGTCTGCATAAAGAAAGCTTGGGTCCTTAGCTACCCATTGAGGGCAGAGCGAAGACTGATCAGACTGGGCGGATGCCCAGGCTGATCAGACTGGGCGGATGCCCAGGCTGATCAGAGTCTTCCTTGGGCGCACATGCCATTTTGTAGGTTTTGTCATGCCCTGGCTCATATCTCCACAGAAGCCTGACAACAGCCTTCACTATTTTCAACCTAATACAAGTACAATAAAACATGGCTCTTATACCATGGTTGATTCAAACTCATTTTTGAGTCCCTAGAAATTTTTCCTGATAGCTCAAGAGAACAAACATTAAGGCTCCCTTACTAAGGTTTTAAGGGGAAATTATCTCATTTTATCATGAAAAGGTATGTTGTGTGTAATTGCCTCATTGTGGCAATTCTAATAAGTACATGCAACATATCATTATTTTACAGAAGATTGGAAAGACATCCCTTAATTATCACCATCTGCCTCCTTACCTGGCACTATGATTAACCCTCAGTGGCTCAAACTACCCACGTCAAGAACAAATTTCCATGGTCCCAAAGATGTTTAAGCCATTGAAGTTGGGCTGTACTTTGCGGGATCCTGATGAAAACTAATACCAACACCCACATCAAACAAAAATTAGAAAATCCAAAACCCTTACCTGAGACTAACTTTTTACTAACAGAAAGACAGAATCTATTTTCCTGTTATCATTTACAGTATACTTGTTAGAATAAAAAAAGTCAATACTCTGAAGTGAATCAAAACGGATCAATCGCCAAGGGAGATCATTCTGATTTAAGTAGTTATCTCCTTTCAAGGGGGATATTCTTAAAGCAAAGAATTTGCTCACAGGAGAATTTGCCCCCAGGAAGCAAATTCTTTGCTCCCTGGGAGCATAGTCTTTCCTTGAAGCACAGTCCAGACAAAAATTGCTCCCCTTTAAGATTCCCCTTTATGAGAAGAGATTTAACAAGAAAGAAAATTCCTCCTACTGGAGTGGTCTCCCTTTCAGAAAGGAGATAACAATTCCCCGTTCAGAGTGCTCTCTTTTTTAAGTGTATCCATTTACTTCATGATTTTAAATAGGAGCTGTAACATGTGATAGCCTGCATTATGTCATTTATTCTCTGTGAAGACACAGATCTGTCTGCAGGGCAGCTCTGAGCCTTCCTTATTTGCACAAACCTTTGTAGAATTTGACAAAGCAAATGATAATACTGAGCATGCTAAGCAAAATTTTGAATTTGAAATATTTTCCTTCCTTTTCCGAGAAATCAGGACTTGACATTTCATGCAAATTGTCTTAGACAATTTGCATGAAATGTCAAATCCTATTTTCTGGGAAAAGTAAAGAAAATATCATCAGCGGATTTTTTTTTTTTTTTTTTTCACATACAGCTTGGTGTATTGCTTAGTCATCATTTGTAATCACTGAAATGGTACTTAAGTGTTTGATTTTATGGCTCTAAACTCCTACAGCAGCATTTTTAGAAATGTTTGATTGAATCCGATTTTTCTTCCTTACAAAAATAAATAAATAAATAATGTAATAATAAATAATTATAACAGGTGAAAAAAAAAAAAAAAGATGTTTTTTTAATATTAAAGAAAATTACTTTGCAATAGGAGCAAAGTTGAAGAATTGTTTGTTTTCTAGTCACACACCCAAATTATGGTTGGGTTCTTTAGTCACAGCATTGTTCCATAAAATGAGACATTAAATGAAATTACTACCCTAACAAAATTAAAAAAACCCGAGATAACATATTTAGTAAAGCGGAAGAATCTTTTGGGAAAAAAATTACTGCTGCTGAACTTTAGCACATACAATATTTACTTTAACCCTTGTCATGTTGAATGAAGATGCCATTCCCATTTCCAATTTTCAGCCAATCAAATTACAAGGCCAAGATTGTTGAAACAAATTCAAATACTTAATGGCAAATAGTGCAGATCCAGATCATTTGGCTTCCTCAGAAGCCATCTGATCTGGATCTACACTTTTGCAAAGGCAGGGCATATCCGGGATCAGCAGGACCATTGTTAAGTATTCAGACAGTCAACAGTGTAGACCCAGTTCAGATGCCATAGAATGCAGTCCGATCAGGGTCAATACTATTTGCTACTCATTTAGCAGTTATTAATTTTGGAACAAGTATGGTAAAGAATCAAGACGTCTGAATACTCGGGATAACTACGGTTTTACAATGGAAATGAGCAGACCACAGGAGCACAATTTTTCTATCAAATCCTTGACATTTTACTCATACTGAACCAAAATTTTTCTACTATATGTAGTTTAGGATGTTACTTGTTAAGAGCATGCTAAATATTTATCATGATTTTACAAATACAAGATATTTTTAAAATAAGGGAAAAAATCTACTTTAAAAAATCTATTCAGTTCACAATGTCAAAAGATCTTATTTGGTAGCTAAATGACAGAATTAAATTTAAATGTTTATTAACGCTTAAAAAGATAATCACAACTCCAGCAGACAACATTTTAGTTTTTTTCTTGTATTTCTCAAAGAAAATAAGGATTGACATTACCTGTGAATTGTCTGCCCAGCAGACAATTCACATGCAATGCAAAGGCTTTTATTTTCTCTCAAAATAAAAAAGATTTAGAATGTCGTCTCTTCTTTTTACCTAACTGGAACTTGTATCAATTTTTCTACATTTTGTTGCTATAAGGTTCTTGACATCTGACACATACTTCTTCATTTTGTTCTTAGACAGTTCACCTTTATTTTTTTTTTTTAACAGAAGCAATAATTTGGCACAAACTACTGACTAACTTCTAACATTTCAGCATGGTCAAGAGAAAAAAATGTCACAAGAAATTTTACACTCAATATCACACATTTACTCAAAATATTAGGACAGACTGGCCTGAGAAAACGGTGCAGACCAAGATCTGATGCCGCAGAACGTGTCCTCATCAGGTCTACAACCTGATGTTTTTTTTTTGGGTTTTTTTTGCCATTTCAACAGGTAATAACATGGACTTGTTCAAGTTTTACGACAAGTATTGTATCAAGTGAAGCTGTCCCAGTATCTATGGTAAATATGGTGAACCAACTATATGTTTGTGTGGAGATGATTTTAATATTTAACGAGTAAAAAACAACCTAAAATGACAATGTTTCAACACATTATCACAAAATTCACTGGAATTAGTTCAGTGCACATATGTACACTATCTACAGCATTAATGTTTTAATATTTCTTTAACGAGGCTAATTATACTTTGCGAAATGGAACGGAACGCTGTTCCGTTCCGTTCTGCAAAGTACAATTAGCCTTTAATGACTAACAAGAACAATTGACTACTGAAACAATATGAAAAACATGCTTTAACCGCTCCTTTCCCATGACTCAAAGAGGCTGTGTCAAGTGAAAAAATGCCTTCGAACATGCGCAAAAAACACAGATTCAGATCATATTGCACAGTCGCAAAGTATAATCTGGGCTATGCTCTCCATTCATACATTTTGTAGTATCTATTGATTCTCTTAGGAAACAGTGAAGGCCCTGATCAGACTGTGCGCATGCACAGTCTGATGTGGGCCTTCACTGTAAACATATGCCCGAGGACACGTTTTCCCATGATGTGGCTTGAATAATAAATTTTGCATTTTCATGATCAACATGAAGAATGTGAAAAAAAAAAACAAGAGGACCATGATGGTCCTATATCGCTCACCTGATCAAACAGATTTGCATACTTACTGTTGAAGATTCAGCTAAGTTCACTGCTCTAAGATTTATGTATAAATTTTACAGCCCTGCCCCCACTCCCCCACCCCCCCCTCCCAATACACAAGGCCATGTTTTTTCTTTTTAACACATCATGACTTGACTTAATCTTGAAAGGGAACATTTCTGCCAAGTTATTTTGAAATTGGTCCAGTGGTTTCTGACAAAAAGATTTTTAAAGTGTTTTATATCGCTATAAGCCCAACCCCCTAAGGGACATTTTTTTTTTTTTTTGATGAATCATGACAGTTTGAAGAAACTTGGCAGAGGGTAACCAAAGGAACATTCCTGCCAAGTTAAATAAAAATCAGTTCAGTGGTTTCTGACCAGAAGATTTTTAAAGTTTTCTATTTAGATCTATAGGGAAAATAAGCCCCACCACCTAGCAGCCATGTTTTTTTGACAAATCAGGATTGATTGAACATTCTTGGTAGAGGGTTACTAAAGCATTATTGAAATCAGTCAGGAGGTATTTGACAAGAAGAATTTTAAACTTTTCTATACAGATATATATGGAAAATAAGCCCCAACCCCCAGGGGCCATGTTTTTTGATGTATCAATAAGGCTTGAACAATCTTGGTAGAGGGTCACCAAAGCAACATTCCTGCCAAGTTACATTGAACTCGGTCCAACGGTTTCTTAAAAGAAAATTTTTAAAGTTTTTTATATAGATACATAGGGAAAATAAGCCCCGCCCCCTAGCGGCCATGTTTTTTGACGAATCACAATTACTTGAACAATCTTGGTACAGGGTCACCATGGAAACATTTTGCCAAGTTATAATGAAATTGGTCCAGTGGTTTCTGACAAGAAGATTTTTCAAGTTTTCTATAAAGATATATAGGGAAAATAAGCCCCACCCCCTGGCAGCCATGTTTTTTGACAATCCAAATGGCTTGAACAATCTTCGTACAGAATCACAAAGGAATAATTCTGCAAAATTATATAGCAATTGGTCCAGTGGTTTCTGACAAGAAGAATTATTAAGTTTTTTTTATATAGATATATAGGGAAAATGAGCCCCGCCCCCTGGCGGCCATGTTTTTTGACAAATCCAAATGGCTTGAACAATCTTGGTAGAGAGTCACCAAAGGAACATTTCTGCAAAATTATATGGAAATCGGTCCAGTGGTTTCAGACAAGAAGATTTTTTAAGTTTTCTATATAGATATAGAGGGAAAATAAGCCCCGAATCCTGGCAGCCATGTTTTTTGACAAATCCAAATGGCTTGAACAATCTTGGTCGAGGATCACCAAAGGAACATTTCTGCAAAATTATATTGAAATCGGTCCTGTGGTTTCTGACAAGAAGATTTTTTAAGTTTTCTATATAGATATATAGGGAAAATAAGCCCCACCCCCTGGCGGCCATGTTTATTGACGAAACCAAATGGCTTGAACAATCTTAGTAGAAAATCACCAAAGGAACAGTTCTGCAAAATTATATTGAAATCGGTCCAGTGGTTTCTGACAAGATTTTTAAAGTTTTCTATACAGATATATAGGGAAAATAAGCCCCGCCCCCTGGCGGCCATGTTTTTTGACAAATCCAAATGGCTTGAACAATCTTGGTAGAGGATCAGCAAAGGAACATTCCTGCAAAATTATATGGAAATCAGTCCAGTGGTTTCTGACAAGAAGTCTTTTAAAGTTTTCTACATAGATATATAGGGAAAATAAGCCCCGCCCCCTGGCGGCCATGTTTTTTGACGAATCCAAATGGCTTGAACAATCTTGGTAGAGGATCACCAAAGGAACATTCCTGCAAAATTATATGGAAATTGGTCCAGTGGTTTCAGACAAGAAGATTTTTTTTAAGTTTTCTATATAGATATATAGGGAAAATAAGCCCCGCCCCCTGGCGGCCATGTTTTTTGACGAATCCAAATGGCTTGAACATTCTTAGTAGAAAATCACCAAAGGAACAGTTCTGCAAAATTATATTGAAATCGGTCCAGTGGTTTCTGACAAGAAGATTTTTAAAGTTTTCTATATAGATATATAGGGAAAATAAGCCCCTCCCCCTGGCGGCCATGTTTTTTGAGGAATCCAAATGGCTTGAACAATCTTGGTAGAGGATCACCAAAGGAACATTCCTGCAAAATTATATGGAAATCAGTCCAGTGGTTTCTGACAAGAAGACTTTTAAAGTTTTCTACATAGATATACAGGGAAAATAAGTCCCGCCCCCTGGCGGCCATGTTTTTTGACGAATCCAAATGGCTTGAACAATCTTGGTAGAGGATCACCAATGGAACATTTCTGCAAAAGTATATGGAAATCGGTCCAGTGGTTTCTGACAAAAAGATTTTTTAAGTTTTCTATATAGATATATGGGGAAAATAAGCCCCGCCCCCTGGCGGCCATGTTTTTTGACGAATCCAAATGGCTTGAACAATCTTGGTAGAGGATCACCAAAGGAACATTTCTGCAAAATTATATTGAAATCGGTCCAGTGGTTTCTGACAAGAAGATTTTTAAAGTTTTCTATATAGATAATATAGGGAAAATAAGCCCCGCCCCCTGGCGGCCATGTTTTTTGACGAATCCAAATGGCTTGAACAATCTTGGTAGAGTGTCACCAAAGGAACATTTCTGCAAAAGTATATGGAAATCGGTCCAGTGGTTTCTGACAAGAAGATTTTTTAAGTTTTTAGTTAAAAAATCTATTTTTAGCTCCTGTGACCTAGATATGCAATGGACCGGAACCATTTGAACAACTTTGAAAGAGGACCATCCAAGCATCATTCCTGTGAAGTTTGGTCAAATTCCCACCAGTGGTTTAGGAGGAGATGTTGTTTAAAGATTGTGGACAGACGGACATCCGGACGACGACGACGACAACGACGCCGACGACGGACGGTGAGTGATCACAATAGCTCACCATGAGCCTTCGGCTCAGGTGAGCTAAAAATCCAACGGATAATACATTCACAAAAAAAGAAAGCCCTGATCAGTCTGTGTTTGTGTACATGCTTATCTGGGCTCTTGTTGCCCGCATACAGCATAAGGGCCCTTTTCCTGCATGATATATTCCATTCTATTTTGTTGCTGATGCAAGAATTTTAATACAAACATTTAAGGGATCTGTTTGTTTGTGTTGGTTTTACGGCCCAATTAACCCATTAGTGTCATGTCGAGTGTGGTCAGTTTACCTAACCACACTTTTTCCTGGGCAGGCTTAGTCCTCTAAGCAGTTACCCAGTACTTCTGGATGAGTTTTTCACCAGAAAATGACAACTGCCCTTCTTGAATCCGGGTAAGAGAGAGAATGACTGTAGAAAATGTTTCATGATCGATCTCCACAAAAGAGTGTTGCCGGACCTGGTGGGGATGGAACCCACGACCTTCTGCTCACAGTCGGACGCGCATCAGATACACCGAGGCTGGCTTTACGGGTAATGTATAGATGCATTAGATATTCTACCATTTTTTTACACAGGAGACAAGTTTCGTGACTTTCAGATCCCTTTACTGCACACAAGAATTTGCTACCTTGGTAGCAAATTCTTTCCGTTTAGAATAGACCCCTTTCAGAAGGGGGACAAAACAAATATACATTGCCTCCCATGAAAAAACATTCATTCCCCTTAATTTTCTGCTAGGAAAGAACAGTAGATGACAGATTTTTTTTTTTCTGTTTTGAAATCCTCCTGTACAAAGGAGATACTGATTGAAATGCCAGTATGAAAAAATAAAAAAAAAAAAAATTTTAAACTGCTGTCTGCTGACATTTACATAAACATGATTAAGGTTAGTTAGACATACACTGGCTGAAAACAATCCAAACTGCCTCTTCAAACAGATAATGAAGACCTACATCACTATCTGTGAGCCTACTATATACTTCTTTTAAGGGTAGTCATGCTGGGTAAAAATTGTTGTCACGTGATCTGCAGTATATATCTAATCTCAAAGGAAAAAAGCCATCCCCAAAGATAAAACCTCTCCAAGGCATTTACCTTTTTCATGCCTGTGGGACAAAGTCAGTATTTCAACAATTTAATAACAAAATACTGAGATTTTATCACAGATCAGACAATGTGAGTGGGTTTGTGTGCATAATTTTTAGTTATTATTTCAATCTTCAACATGCTCCAGGAACATCGGCAGATGACAGATATTTTTCTTGTTTTTGCCAGAAAATAGGGCTTGTCACTTCCTTCAAAGCATCCATGGAGAGATGCTTAAAATGGAATATCCATCACTATTTTCTGGCAAAAAAAAAAGGCGGTTATAATACTTTCAACCCATTTATGCCTAGTGAACTTTGCTACCTTAATTCCTTGGACAGATCCATTTCCAACTAAAGGGATGTCTCATTCATTTTACTATTACTTTTTATTTAGAAATCTCTGTATTTAATGCAAATAGACTAGACCCTGGTCACAAATTGCATTCTGCATCTGAGCTGGGTCTATGCCGTTTGCAAATGGCCCACTTATGGGATGCTAAGCATAAATGGGTTAATAACAACATACATTCAGTATGACTTTCATTACAGTCTACAGACACAATTTTCAGAAATATATCAACTTTAATAGGTAACCTGTACTTGCATGAAAAAAAAAAATGTACTTGCATGAAAAAAAAAAAAAATAGAAGATTTTGCTCAGAATGTTGTGAGAACATTACATGTAGAGAGTATGTTAATTCTGAATAAACGGCCGTAAAAGATAGTAATGTAGAGAGTATGTTAATTCTGAATAAACGGCCGTAAAAGATAATTTCTACAAACTAGTTTCACGTTCCACTTGTTCGAAATTCTAATATTTTCATAATACTGTTTATATTTGGAGCATCAATAAAGAAAAATCCATGGAGAAAAGAAGCAAAAATATTTGCTAAAAGATTTTTTTTTTCTAAAAATTCAGTTTACCACAGAAGTAGAATAGGTCAGATCCATTTTTGTTTAGAATAAAATGCCAAGGATGTCGAAAGGAGAGAAGATCCTCTTTAATCCTGATTTGCCACAAAGTTTAACTCTTTAAGTACCTGTCATGCACATGCATATTATTAGCACATTTTGATGCTTTATCACATGAGACAATAACAAAACTAAGAAAGACTTCATCACTGAACAGCACTATTCTACCTATATAACATTTTAATTTCAATCATTACCAGATTAATGGGGTATCGTGACACATCTAGTTTTCTCTCATTTTTCAACTGCATTGTTTTTTTTTTCTTATTTCTCCATGAAAATAAATATTGTGGATACTCATTAGAAGCGCCTTCTAATGAGCACCTACAACTCATGTTTTCATGGAGAAAACCCATGTAAGACCTAATTACCACACCATGTGCTTAGGTTTTTCAAAAGTACACTACAACCTCTTTATAACACGATTCGTTGTAACACGGTTTTGGATATAACACGGTTCCAAGATGGATCCCAAAAAAATGTATAGAGTATATTGAAAAATGACCATAAATGGTCATTTTCAATATAATCTATACATTTTTGTTTGGGTATAACACGGTTGTTTAACTAACAAAGTTTATGCTATGGACCCCAACAATAGTGTTATAAAGAGGTAGTGGTGTTCTGGGAAAACTTGTAAATTATGTATCCACCTATAGAGAGTAAGGTACACTTGAAAGAAAAAAGGTCAGCGAAGGACGTACCTAATGATGCTTAGGCGACATTTTTGTGGGTTTGTTTTTCTGATTTTCTTCATAAAAGCATATGTTGTGGGTACTCATTTGAACTGCATCGACAAGTCAATGCAATTCAAATGGGTACCCACAACATATGCTTTTATAAGTAGACACAAAGTACACTGACTGTAATCCAAAGAGTACCTAATTGCTTGACTGTGCACTTATAGGGGTATGTGCGGTAATAAGGTCTTCTACGGTAAAAAGATATTGTCTTGATACCATCCCTTATCTGGAGCATTGCTATCTGGGTAAAAAATGTACCATACACATTTTCACAGGGCTGCAGGATGTATTATGTCTGCAGAAAAGAAAAAGGCTAACATATGACTTTATGTTTTGCATGTAGTCAAACCTAAATAACTCAAACACCAATGGCTCATTTACCATGGCTAATTCAAACTCGTTTTGAGTCCCTATGAAATTCTTCTAATAGCTCCAGAAGACAAATATTCAGGGCCCAGTTGTTCAAAGCTAACGATGTCGTTAGTTAACGATTCATTAAAATTTACATCGAGTGATACGCAAATATGCTGAAATTTTTTGCTGAAAAAATGTGAGTAGCTTTTGCAGCAGTGCAAAAGCTACTCACATTTTTTCAGCAAAAAATACCAGAATATTGTATATTGAATCCGCTAGAACAGTTAACGAAATGACCCTTAACGAGCTCGTTAAGCTAACGACGCTTTGAACAACTGGGCCCAGGTATTTTTTTCTTATTTTATTATAATATTGTATGTTTTGTGTAATCATTAGAATTGCCTCATGAAGGCAGTTCTAATGAGTACATTCAACATATCATTATTGTGTAGAAGATTGAGAAGATTTCCCTAAATTATTGCCATTTGCTTCCTGACCTGGTGCTATGATTAACCCATTGTAGTCGGGAGACCCATAAAAGGGTAATTGGCAAATAGTGCAGACCCAGATCAGACGCCGCAGAACGAGGCATCTGATCAGGGTCCACCGTTTGCAAATAGTTTAGCCATTTTTCTCTAGAAATATCTAAATCTCATAGCATGACGTACCTAAAATTGAAATTGGACTCTTCCAATATACAGTGTGGGAGAATCTATTTAGTCTACAATGGGTTTACCCTCCGTAGCTCTAACAATCCATATCTCAAACAAATTTTCATGGTCCAAAAGGATGTTCGAGCCATTGAGGTTTGACTGTACAGTGAACCCTCATTACAATGACAGCATTTGTTCCCAAAGTCGTTGCCATTAAAATGAATTTGTTGTTGTACAGAATACTTAATGAGCAGATTGATATGCAAGAAAGGTCTTGTTTTGTTCTTATTTCCTCAAAGATCGTATCTTTTAGATATTTGTTAGAATCACCTCACTAAGGCAATTCTAACAAATATCCAAAACATGTTTCTTGAAAGTATTAAATACAATATTCTTGGATAATTTGCGACTAATCGTTACCGCTTAATTAAAGGTTTCGTGACAGTCAAATTGTCATTATAACAAATTACGTCGTCGTATCGAGTGTCGTTATAAAGAGGGTTGTCTGTACCATAATAACCCTAAGTACTGGGACAGGAAGTCCTGAGTGACAGTGTAGACATTGCCAAATGCAGTATCTGATCAAAGTCTATATTGTCTGCTCCTCATTCAGTAATTTTAAGCACTAAATTTCCCACTTAATTTCTTCTTATGATTTGGGCCGCACCTTGAACATGCGCTTGCTCTCTATTGGTACATCCGTAGTAACCAATGATTCCGTTAGCGGACAGTAATGGCTCTGATCAGACTGCTCAGATGCTCAGGCTGATCTGGGCTTTGGCTGTCAGCATATGCCTGAAGAACAGGGCTCAGCTGTTCAAAGCTAACGACATCGTTAGCTAACGATTCGTTAAAATTTACATCGAGTGATACGCAAATATGCTGAATTTTTTTGCTGAAAAAATGTGAGTAGCTTTTGCAGTGCAAAAGCTACTCACATTTTTTCTGCAAAAAATATCAGAATATTGTGTATTGAAGCCGCCAAAACAGTTAACAAAATGACTCTTAATGAGCTCGTTAAGCTAACGACGCTTTGAACAACTGGGCCCAGGTTTTCTTATGGCACGGCCCATTTCAGCATAACATGATTTTTTACTACATAAGGTACAATAGCTTCAAAGTGGAATGAACAGTTAGTCCATAAAACTGGGCTTAAGATAAACCATTATTTTGAAAATAAAAACTTTGAGTTCGACTTCTTAATTCTCCAAGAAAACAAGACATTCTGAAATCAAAGGAACATCATGTCAGGATCCCCTTAAAAGGCACATCTCTAGATAAGAAGCTTGTTTTAACCCCAGTGATTTTTTTTTTTCCATAAAAAAAAACAGGTTGTAGGTGTTCATTAGAAGTCCCTTGCCGAGGTGCTTCAAATGTGTGTCCGCAACTTATGTTTTTGTAGTTAAATAATAATCATTTCTCCTTAAAAAAATATATATGTTGTAGGTATTCATTAGAAGTCACTTGCCGAGGTGCTTCAAATATGTGTCCACAACTTATGTTCTTGTGGCGAAATAACTATCATTTTTCTTATTTCTCCATACAAATGCATGTTGCAGGTTTTCAATGGAAATGTCACAGTGGGGCAATCCTAATCATATGATGACTACCCACAACATGTCTTTGGGGATAAATAAGAAATGAAACATGTCAAACTGGTTAAGAATAGTCCTATCTACATATGTGTCTTTTCTGTAGCTCTACCAAGATGTACAAAACCTTCTTTATGGAATGAAAATTTACATCTATATTGTCATACTGTATTCAACCTGATTACCACACTGTGCGTTTGTTTGTGTTGAGGTTTTACGGCCCAGTCAACCCAATGGGATCATGTCGAGCGTGGTCAGTTTACCTAACCACATGCTTACTGGGCAGGCTTAGTCCTCTAAGCGGTTAACCAGTATTGTGCACATTCTTTCGCCAGAAACTGACAACTGCCCTGCTTGAATCAGCGGAAGGGAGAGAATGACCGTAGAAAATATTTCATGATCAATCTCCACGAAAGAATGTTGCCGACCTCGGCGGGGGTTGAACCCGGGACCTCCTGGTCTCCAGTCGAACGGCGCATCCAACTGAGCCACCGAGGCCGGCACCACACTGTGCGCTGAAGTTTTCAAAATTACTAGGAATACTTGTAGTAAAGTATGTATCTTACTACTAAGGGTATCCTTTAACAACACATCAGCAACGGCCTTATTTGATGATGTTTAAGCAAATTTTTTTTTTTGATTTTCTTTATAACCGCTTATGTTGTGGGTACTCATTTGAACTGCATGAACAAGTCGATGTCGATGCAATTCAAATGGGTACCCACAACATATTCCTTTATAAAGAAGTAGACAAAAGTACACTAGCTGTAACCTGAAGACTTCCGATTGCTTGACTGAAGGCTTATAGGGGTATGTGGGGTAATTAGGTTGAATACAGTAATTAAATTACATTGTAAATATGAAAAGAAAGAAGGATTCCAAGAGTGTTACTCTGCCAAATCCTAACAATGGCTTTACACTGCTCTAGATAAAAGAGGAATCCAGGCCCTGAGGTTATAAAACTTTTTCCATGCTCAACTCATCTATCAGAGTATGAGATCTGTCCTGCTAACAAATCTCAAATTACTAACAATTGCAAATTCTTTCTTGCTACTATACATACCTGAGCATTAAACTTTCTCTGCTAATAAATATGAAAATGCCAACTATTGTTGGCATTTTCATATTTATAAGCAGAGAAATTCATGCTCAGCTGAACTGAACATGAATAAAGTTTTATAACCTCGGGGCCAGTGATATTTCAGACTTGTTAAAGTGGTGTATTGGATACTAATTTGGAGATAATTTTCTCCAGTTCTTCATAAACAATACATTGTAGGTACTTCTTAGTGCTTCTAATCAGTAGTCTGAATATATGTTTTTATGGTGAAATACGAGAAATTACCCCAGAACTATCACCAAATATTCTTCCTTAACAATTCTTCCGATACTTCTTATTTCTTCACAAAAACTCAAGTTGCGATGTGTGTACTCACTAGAATACGTGGAGAAATAAGAAAATATCAACACCTGTTTGTTGAGAAAAGTGTCTTATTCACACGTATGGCTTCACACTTAAGGTAATGACGGTAGACAGAGATCAAGCTGCACAAGTGTGGTCTGAGAAGGATCTGCTAAATTTCTTATCCAGAATTTGTTTGTTTTATTCGAGCTTTACATCCCTTTCAACAATCTTTCAGTCATACTGTGACGGTGTCTTGATGTGGCAGGGAGCTCAATGCTCACTTTTAGAGTGCTGCCTCACTGAAATAACACACCCCAAACATCAGTCACATTAGCTGACCAGTTATGACTCCTAGCTCTACTTTCTTGATGCTGAACACCAAGTGAAAGAGCAGCTTCTACCTCTTCTGAAGTCTTTGGTATGACTCGACCGGGGATCGAACCCGCAACCTCCCGGTCACAAAGCAGATGCTCTATCAAGCTACTGTGCTGGTGTTCTTATCCAGAAAATCATAGTTTCAAACTTTAGGCCACAGCTCCCAATAAGTATTCTTATTTCTTTATGAATCCTAGTACTCAAAACATTTTTTCTTTTTATTTTTGTCGTGAAAAAAGAAAAATATCAGAATCCAGTTCTTCAAAACTAACAATGTCGTTAGTTAACGTATCGTTAAAACTTTTTTTCATTAAATATGGCATATACTACATTAATATTTTTGCTGAAAAAAAGTGAGTAGCTTTTGCAAATGCAAAAGCTACTCACTTTTTTTCAGCAAAAATACCTGTGAATTAGATATTGTGCTTACTATCAAGCTTGTTAAGCTAATGATACTTTGAACAACTGGGCCCAATACTTTTCGGTTATAAAAAAAAAATAAATAAAAAAGTGCGCCTTATCCAGAGCTATTCCAGGGAATCATTTGAGTTTTAAACTTTGGGCCATACCTTCAGATAGGAGGAGCTAGCTAAGTATATTTCTTATTTCTCCACAAAAACATGGGTACTTATTTGAAGTGCCTGGCTAAGGTGCTTCAAATAAATTCCCCTGTATTTGTGGAGCTCAAATATGAAAATAATCAAGATATTTTGGTCAAAAAAAGCACCTTAAAGGGAGATAAGTTTTGTGCACATATGAAGAACAGATGCTCAAACTGCAGATGTGCAGGGGAAAATATTTACCCATTATATCACATTTCAACTTCTTTCTTTGTAACTCAATATTTTAGCAGAACAAGGACAAATGTTTTTCTTAAGATTAGTTAATATTACAACAGATGATATTTTTGTATAATAATAATTATTAAAAAAAAAAAAAGTTTACCGTTAAAATTTGCATTACTCTATTCTCTTAGAAAAAAACTTCCCAACCTTTTCTTTTTTACTGACCAAAAGAAGTTTTATACCCAGATTATTTCCCTGGATTTGGCCAAGTGTAACTGTGATTTTGGATCATAATATGGGAGCAAATTCCTTGACACAATTTCATATATATATAGAGTTAGGCGAGAGTCATGCTTTAAACTTTGTGCCATATTTCCAGATAGGGGTAATTATATTTCTTGACACAATTTCAAATTACCATTTACAAATATCACAGCAGAAAATCTTTGTCAAAACATTTTGCAGTGAATTTCTCTTCTTTTTTTCTTTATTGTCTCTTTCACATTGTTTTTCTTTTACCAATCTCATATTATAAAACAAGTTTGAGAGTGAGTGGTAGGATGTGAGAAGTAGACACTATCTTTTGTTATTATTATTTCTTTTTTTTAAACTTATATATATTACCCTGAACATCGAGTGACAAAGAAAACCGAGCAATGGAAACATGGCATTTGCTTTTTTAACTTGGTGAACTAAAAAATTTAATGGTACATGATCATAACCATTTAAAGAACAGTTCAATCTTCTTTACACATTTTCTTCAGCTCTGGGAAGTAAAACATGGAATCATAATTTTATCAGAAAAACCCATCTTTAAAGGTAACTGGATACCCTTGACAGATTTTCTTCTGACATGGGAGACAACTGTGACTGTGTGCTTCCTTGTTCACCAAACCTCTTCTCTAAAAGGGAAGAATTAGCTCCCCTTCTCATGAAGGAGCAAAAATTTCCTTTTAGAGCAGACCCCTTTTCAGAAGGTAGCAGAAAACAATGTTGACAGAGTGGTCTTCCTTGAAAGTGTATCAAGTCCCTTAACCCTTGTCATGCTGAATAAATTAAGATGCCACACCCACTTCTAATTGTCAGCCAATCAGATTACTTGATCCAGACTGTCGATATAAGTTCACATACTGAATGACAAACAGTGCAGATCCAGATCAGTTGGCTTCTTCAAAGCCAACTGATCTGTATCTACACTATTTGCACAGGAAGGGCATATCCGGGTTCAGCAGGACGAGGGTTAATTAATACAGAAGTAAACTTACATTGTTTCAAGATCATTTACACAGCATTCAAACATAAATTTTGAGTTCTGGTTTACACACTATCACTGAATATTCCCGTAATACGAACCAATCCATGCAAATGTGGGTACCAGAGCATGTGCCAACAGTGGCCGCCAAGATCAGACTACACATGCATGCAGTACGAGTCCTGATCAGACTGTTTGAATGCGCAAACTGATCGGCAACTTCAATGTCTGTGTATGTGCCATGATCCCACTTTGCATGAAACGCCCCGTATCACTGCAGCTCTAGTTTAAACAAAGTCTCACTGACTTGGTTTCATACGAGTTTCACAGAACACTCTCACAAGTTCTATAAACCATAACCATTAACAATTCATCACAGATTAATTTACGACCATTCAAGTAAAACAGGGTTATCATGACTTTTGTGACTCGTGCTGCCAATAAGCCTCTGAATTTCCAATTTCTTCCATAAACTGAAATTATTATCTAATTACTGGCATTACCTGAAATCTTGCTTTTTAAGACGGAATAACTGCTATGAAAACATACACTCCTCATCAAAAAATAAAATATTTATTCCAGAAGAAAATATCCAGGGCCAAGGTGTTCAAAGCTAACAACGTCGTTAGTTAACGATTCGTTAAAATTTACATCGAGTGATACGCAAATATGCTGAAATTTTTTGCTGAAAAAATGTGAGTAGCTTTTGCAATGCAAAAGTTACTCACATTTTTTCAGCAAAAAATATCAGAATATTGTATATTGAATCCGCTAAAATAGTTAACGAAATGACCCTTAACGAGCTCGTTAAGCTAACGACGCTTTGAACAACTGGGCCCAGGTGTCCAGACAGAAAGATAATGTTTGAATTTCAACAAGACATATTTTCAGGAAGAAAAAAATGTACCAGTATCTCTGGTCTATTAAAGGCAAAATATATTTATTATTTGTGTGTGTATGCATTGTCTCTCCTTAAAAAGAGTTTTGCCACGAACAGTTGATATCTGATGCCTGAGTTGGAAACATATTTTAGATTCATTCTATTATTATCAATCCTTTGAATGCTGGGTAAAGCTTTCAGCTGACATCATTCTGGGCCCAGTTCTTCAAAAGTAACAATTTCGTTAGTTAACGTATCATTAAAACTTTGATCATTAAATGTGGCATATACGCTAATATTTTTGCTGAAAAAATGTGAGCAGCTTTTGCATTTCACATTTTTTTCACCAAAAATACCTGTGAATTAGATACTGTACTTACTAGAACAGTTAAAATTTTGACCACTAATGAGCTTGTTAAGCTAAAAATGCTTTGAACAACTTGGCCCTGATTTTTCCCTCAGAAAATAGAGTTTCACATCAGCTTTCCTACAAAATACGGGTAGGTACAAATGAAGCCTTGTTCTGGCCAATTATGTTTCACTACTGGAAACCAGATGTTACTATTCTGTAAACAGAGGAGTGTTAATAATTTTTAATCACATTTCCAAGAATGCAACAGTTTTGTCTCTTCCCAAGTTTTAACTTTGGTGTAGTTTCTGAAGACCCACTGACAATCCAACTAAAAGAATTCATGCTTCACCAATAGGTAGCAAAGAGGACGTTCAAATTTTAAGACAAGTGACTACTGTGCTTTCGACATCTTTCAGAAAGTATTTTTTTTAGTTTGCACTTTACTCAGAAGAACTAAATTTGCAAACTTTAGTCATGATTAAATGCAAAACCATTTGTCGTAACTACCTCTGCACAAAAAAATTTATTCTAGTCATTACTTTTACAATGTATGTTGTGTCTACTCATTAGAATCACCTTAATGAGGCAATTCTAATGGGAATTCAACGTACAATTATTTCACAGATCAAAAAGAGAACCCTAAATATACCCATTTGCCTCCTGACCTGGTGCTATGATTAACCCTCAGTGGCTTGAATTATCTATGTCTAGAACAAATTTTTATCGTCCCAAAGATGTTCAAGACATTGAAGTTGGACTGTATGTGACTGAAAGTGCAGAGGAACTGGCTCACACAGATCTATATTCATCACAAAAGACATGAAGCCCTGTTTACATGACATAGCCTTTAAGTTAAATAAAAATGTAATGGCTAAGTGCATGGTAAATACTACGTCATCTTGTCACCGAAGTTAAACGAGGATGACTGGGACAGACTGGTTCCACTCACATTAAGATTCGATGCACTCGCACTAGCATATGCACTGTCGTTCAAATGCCTGCAATAAAAGAAATTGATATTACGTTTACTTTAAGTATTTTGGGGAATAACATGCAAGAACAAATAGCATAGAGCATATCTACCTAATGTTTTTGTCTCCATGAAAACTGGTTGTGGGTATTCTTTAGAAGTACCTCGATGAGGTGCTTCTAAAGGGTATCATAACAGATTTTTTTTTTTTTGTTGAGAAATAGAAAAATATCAGTATTTTTTGAATGAAAAAAAAAAATCTTTTCTGGAGTTATGCCTATTAACCCTTAAAGCGCCAGTCACAACTATTGTTGTCTGCTTTGTCGTCTGCTTGTGATTTTAAAAGTCATTTTTGCAAACAGCGTGGACCCAGATCAGACGGAGCAGTCTGATCAGGGTCCACACTGTTTGCCTGTATGCAAAAATAGGTTTGAAAAGTCTACAAGAACATTCAGCAGACGACATAGACGACATTTTCAGATGCAGTTTTTCTTGGCGCTTTAAGGGTTAAAGTAAGAAGAGGTATCAAGTAAAAATTATTTCTTACTTCTCCATGAAAATGCACATTGTGAGTACTCATTGGAAGCATTTTTAATGTGTACCCATAACATGTTTTTATGGAAAAAAAAAAGGAAAAAATATAAATACGTTTTGGCTGAAAAGTAAAAAAAAAAAAAAAAAAAAAAAAAAAATGCCTTGTCTGGAGCTGAAGTGTAGACCCAGATTAAACAAAGGAGCAGTTTGCATGACGTCTAAAACATATGCCATTCAATCTGAATTTTTTCGACACATTACATGTAAATTGGACTTTTTTCAATTTAAGGATAAGCAGGTAGTTACCTTATCCGAATATTTATGGTACCTTATTCAACCTAATTATTGCACATACCCTTTTAAAGGGACATGATATACATGGAAGAATTTCTGCCATTTCTGACAAGGAAGATAACTTTTGTGACTTCCTGTTTGCTTTCCTGCACACCAATCCCCTACAAAAAGGGGTTTATTCTAAAAGGTAGAAAACAAAACCAAAAAATACTCCTCCTGTTGTTATGTGATGAACAGAATAACCCATTGTAGACTGAATGAATGCCCCACACAATATACTGGAAGATTCTATTTTCGATTTTAGGTATGTCAGATATTCCCAGAGAAAAATGGTTGAACTATTTGCAAACAGTGGAGACCCTGATCTGAAGCCACATTCTGCAGTGTCTGATCTGGGTCTGCACTGTTTGCCAATTATCATTTTAGGGGTCTCGATACTACAGTGGGATAATGAACAAACAAAGCAAAAACAATATATTCCATCTACTTTTTTTTTTTGTTGTTGTTGTTCTTTTTCACGTATTTGACCTTTTTGAGCATTTTTTAAAAAAATAATTTTAGGGAGGTCCTTCTAATGAGTACCCACAACATATGTTTTTTATGCAGAAAAAAGAAAAATTATCCCAGAATTATCATCAAATACTCCTCCTTAACAATTCATTTGTATCTACAGTCGCACTGCACTGTGTACTGGTTGCTATCACTGCAGATATCATGAGTATCTAGATAAACATTTCTTCTCAAAAACGTATTTTGTGGGTACTTATACACTGGAGCTTCTACATAAGACAATTCATTGTAAGTTTTTTTTTTTTCTTTTTTTGATTTGGGTTTTATGGCCCTTTCAAGAATATTTCACTTACATCTAGCTGATCGTTCATCAAAGGCGGGAGAAAACCGGAGAACCCGGGGAAAAACCACCTGACCATCCGTAAGCAGAACTTGGCTTTCCCAACTTTGATTCGAACCACAGCGGTGAGAAATCTAATGGATTAAGAGTCAACTCTCCAATCCACTAGGCTACGGGGTCCCGCTCAATTCATTGTAAGATGATTTGGATATAAAACGGTTGAAAGGTGGACCCCAAAAGTGTTGTATCCAAACAAAATGTATAGATTATATAGAAAAATGACCATTTATGGTCATTTTTCTATATAATCTGGACACTTTTTGTTTGGATACAAGATGGTTGTTTAGCTAACACGGTTATCACTTTGGATCCCAGCAATCATGTTATAAAGAGGTTATGGTGTATTGGTGAGCACTTCTAATAAGGTGCCCATGTTTTGGAAGAGAAATAAACTGTTGCTTATTTGTTTGTGTTGAGGTTTTATGACCCAGGCAACCCAATGTGGTCATGTTGAACGCGGTCAGTTAACCTAACCACACTTTTACTGGACAGGCTTAGTCCTCTAAGCGGTTAACCAGTACTGTGTACATTCTTTCGCCAGAAACTGACAACTGCCCTATTTGAATCAGCGGAAGGGACAGAATGACCTTAGAAAATATATCATGATCAATCTCCATAAAAGAATGTTGCCAGCCTGGCAGTGGCCGAATCCGCAACCGCCTGATCACCAGTCGGATGCACATCCATCTCAGCCTGGGCAACTGAGGCTGGCTGGAAACTGTTGCTGTTTAGTCATTGTTATTATTGAAAAAAAAAGAAAAAAAAGAAAAAGAAGATGCTGTTAACCCTTAAAATGCGATTGCAGGCTTTCAAGTGCCCTCCAGTGAAAAAGTAGGGATAAAGTAGGGCTCAAAATTTTGAAAAAGTAGGGCAAAAGTAGGAATTTAAATCATGAAAAGTAGGGATAGTAGGGATGTTCTAAGTGTTTTCAGACTTAGAAAAAGATAAAATAAGAAAACAGTTTTCTCTGAACAATAACACTATATCACCATAGTAAGGAAATACCAAAATAAATGTTCCAAAAAAGGAGTTACAACTGAAGTAAAAATATTTCATAAACTTTTGCATCGTGACTGTTCAGATTAGTTGATCCAATTTTATAAACTTCGAGCAAGCGAGGAAAAAAGTTACAATTTTTGGTCACTTCAAACATTTTTGGACTAAAAAGTAGGGATAGTAGGGCATTTTCAGAAAAAAGTAGGGAAAAGTAGGAACACAAAAAAAAAGTAGGGAAAAGTAGGAAAAGTAGGGCCCGCTTGAAAGCCTGCCATTGAAGAAAACATGCATCTGAAAATGTCGTCTGTTCAGGTTGTCCGCTGAATAATCTTGCAAACTTTTTTAAACCTATTTTTGCATACAGGCAAACAGTGTGGACCCTGATCAGACTGCTCCTAGAGGAGCAGTCTGAACTGGGTCCACACCGTTTGCAGAAATGTCTTTTAAAATCACAAGCAGATGAGGAAGCAGACGACAATTGCTGTGATTGGCAGTTTAAGGGTTAAGATGCTTTGGATCAGATGCTTACCCTCCTTTTGACTTGAGAGACGCAGGTTTCAGGTAGTCGTCCATGGCAAGCTGTAATACATCTGGTCTAGAATCCTTTTTATACTGTAGACAACGTCGTATAAAATTCTGTAAGGAAGAAAAACTCACATTTCAATTTTCTATTCAGGACTCCACAAAAGCACAGAGAGAAAGACAGAAAATAAACTATATATTCTAGTGTACATATATTTCTTTAGATATAAATTCACTAAGGCCAAATAAAAAAATAATTCTGTTAAGCATTACACGTTAGAAAAAAATAGGCAGGGTAGGTATGTCTTTAAACTCGTTTGGTAGGGGCATAATAACCATATATTTTTGGACTGCACATGAAATTTTACCAAATCTGTTTGTCTGTTTGACTATCCTTAAATGTGAGTAAAAATACTGACAGAATAGCAAACAGTGTAAAACCCGATCAAACTGCTCCTATAGGAGCAGTTTGATCTGGGTCGACACTGTCTGCTCATACCTTCTTGACCATATATTTAGCATAAATATTTTAACCCAGTACCACCTACTTTTTTTTTTTTTTTTTTTTGAGAAAACATGAAAAATTGACAGATTTCACCAGGAAAATTAGGTAGGATAGGGTCAGGCCCCTAGCAGTCCTTCTTAAAAATAAAGGCTTTTTATAAAGGCTATTTTTCAGAATAAATTTTGTACAAAATAAAGAGCATTTAAGGGTTAAATTTCTTGGCAGATCCCATGCAAAAGAACTACGCGTCATCACCTCTCAAGAAAAATTGCAGAGAAAATCTGGTATTTTCATCTTTAAATGGTAATGACAATACTAACTTGCTTTTCTGTTTAGAAAAATATGAATCCAAGTAACAGAACTATAATTTGTTGTAGAAAATGCTACATATTTACAAATTGCCAAATATAAAGGTTTTCACAACAAAATACAGGTTTTTCAGCCAAATTAAAGGTTTTAAAGGATTTCAACAAAATTAAAGGTTTTTAAAGGTTTTAAAGGTTCCCCTGGGGGCCCTGTAGGGTTACCCTAAGCACACATTTTTTATTTGGCCTAAGCTGCCAGGAGAGATATGTATCTTCAGGGTACATGCACACAGTGAAGGCCAAGTTGTGCCTGCAAATTCCACCTGATCAGTATCTTTCAGAGCCCTAGACAAGAGGAGTAGCCACAAAATTATTTTTTTCTAATTTCTCTAACATGTTGTTTTTTTGTGTTGAGGTTTTACGGCCCAGTCAACCCAATGGGGTCATGTCGAGCGCGGTCAGTTTACCTAACAACACGTTTACTGGGCAGGCTTAGTCCTCTAAGCGGTTAACCAGAATTGTGCACATTCTTTCGCCAGAAACTGACAACTGCCCTTCTTGAATCAGCAGAAGGGAGAGAATGACCGTAGAAAATATTTCATGATCAATCTCCACGGAAGAATGTTGCCGACCTCGGCTGGGGTTGAACCCGCGACCTCCTGGTCTCCAGTCGGACGGCGCATCCAGCTGAGCCACTGAGGCCGGCTCTAACATATTGTGGATGTTCATTGGAATTGCTTCATCGCAGGGAATTCCAATGAGTAATCACAATGTTTTCATGGAGAAATAATAACAAATACATTTTGTCCATGTTTAAACAGGTAATTCTCATAGGAACCATCAACAAGTGATTCTCACGTATGCTTGGATACACCTTTATGCTTTAACCCATTGTAGACTGAATAGACTTTCCCACATTATATATTGGAAGAGTCCAATTTCAATTTTAGGTATGTGTGGCTATGAGATTTGCATATTCCTAGAGAAAAATGGCTAAACTATTTGCAAACAGTGGAGACCCTGATCAGACGCCGCAATCTGTGGCGTCTGATCTGGGTCTGCACTGTTTGCCAATTACCCTTTTATAGGTCTCCTGACTACAATGGGTCAAGCAGCCCTCTTGAAAAAGTACTTACTTTTGCTTCAGGGGAGACAGGAGGTTTGACTGGAAAATCTACCTCGGTAGCTTTCAATATTGTGTTCTCTTCTAAGATAGCCGCTTGTGAGAGATTGTGACCAAATGGCTGAAATGAGAATACAATTTTGAATATATCTATGAGTCAAATTATCACTTAACAAAACATCTACAACCTAGGTTTATCCAGAAATGCAAATCTAATTATTATGATGATGATGAGTTCAGGTTTAATGGATCTGTCAAGCAATGTTGTTTGTGTCAAAGCAGTAGATTAACTTGGTTTAGAATTGAAACAGACAACTCTGAGCTTGAATGTCAATGCCAATACTAGGTGGCTGGAAGCAGCATGTTTTACCCATTAGCATTTGCCATACATAGTGGTTAAGGCTGGCACACATAATCGAATAATCGATTAATTGATTGACGAATTCAACAAAAATGACTGTTACAGATTTGCTAATAATCATCTTTGATTTCTGCATCTGTTACTTTACCGTATTTCCCCACAGCATTCAGACACCTCAACTCCTTACCATACTTTATCTAAAATTTGAACTAGTACAATTTAATACCCAATGTTGTGTCTAAAATTAGCTGAATGAGTGGCAAACAGTGTAGACCCTGATGAGACCCCTCATTTTGCGGCGTCTGATCTGGGTCAACACTGTTTCCTCAGGACTGTCTGGCATATGGCAAGAGTCATGCTCAGACAGGTAAAATTATGACCTAATCTTCAGTGATTACTAATCGATTATTGAACAGTAGGACTGATAATCGATTATCTTTTCAGCTCTGATTAGCCAGCCCTAATAGTGGTACATTCTAATAATCAAGTTACAATATAAATTTCATTTGAATCAGAATATGCTGGGGTACAATACCTACATGTTTTTGAGGAACATGAACATATCCATCTGAATACTCTACTTATCGTAGTTGACCTAATTACCGCACAGGCTCCTATAAGTGCACAGTCAAGCAATTTAGTAGTCTTCAGAATACAGCCAGTGTACTTTTATCTACTTCTTTATAAAAACATATGTTGTGGGTACTCGTCTGAACTGCCTCGACAAAACCCACAACATATGCTTTATAAAGAAAATCAGAAATTAATTTCGCATAAGCATCATTAAATAGGCTCTTCATGAAATCCTCTGCTGATCTTTCTTCCAAGTGTGCCCTCATTAGGTAGATATTTTACTACAAGTTTTTCCAGTAATTTTGAAAATCCTAAGCACACAGTGTGGTAATAAGGTCGAATACGGCATATCTGTAATTTGTTATCTACCTACCTTTTTTCCATATAAACATTGGTAAAATATAACTCCCACTGACCAGACATCTACTTTGGAAGATATTTTTGGGGGATTTTTTCCGACGACAAAACATTCAGGGGGCAAGTACCTGGGGAAGAAAGACAAAAAGAATCCTTAAAATAAATGTCAAGTGTACAACAGATTTTATTCTTTCAACTGTTTAAATTTTATTATGTTTTTGCCTTTGTAAAATATCTAGAGATATTCACAACTCTCATCATATTTACTTACATCACATAAATGGCTATATAGAATTATAAGGATTTTCACAATGAAGCCTTTTTTGGTGAAACAAATGCATAAATTCTATTATTCTGGGCCCAGTTGTTCAAAGCTAACGACATCGTTAGTTAACGATTCGTTAAAATTTACATCGAGTGATACGCAAATATGCTGAAATTTTTTGCTGAAAAAATGTGAGTAGCTTTTGCAGTGCAAAAGCTACTCACATTTTTTCAGCAAAAAATATCAGAATATTGTGTATTGAATCCACTAAAACAGTTAACGAAATGACCCTTAACGAGCTTGTTAAGCTAACGACGCTTTGAACAACCGGGCCCAGAAATACACAGCCACACTATCCAAACCTTCAAAGTAATTAAAACGTGAATAAGTAAAGCTCCCATTTTAGTTACAATAAGGTTATACTGATACAGCAACAATGTAAAACATTTATTTTGAAATGGAGTAGAAAATGGAGTAGGGGTTAAGGCAACTGATCTGGATCTGCACTGTTTGTCATTAGATATGTGAATTTCTATCAAAAAACCACGATTAAGTAATCTGATTGGCTGGAAATTAGAAGTGGGCGTGGCATCTTAATTCATTCAGCATAAGAAGGGTTAATAATGGTGGAATTAAAAAGCAAATTGAGAAGGACCTGCTTGGATGGTGGATGCAAACTAGCACAGAGACACAAAGAAAACTTATATCCGTGTCCAGTATTTTCACCAATACCAATCACCTGTGTCCATATATCAATAACAACTCATGAATATGACTGCAAAACTGCAAAACGATAACAATTTTGACAGCTACTTTCTCAAGGACGCCATGTTTGTGTGTACAGGTCCCGAGCAAATGAATCATGACCTAATAGGTATTAGCTTATGTTAAACACATTTTCATTGGCTGATTGAAAGCCAATTTGAATTGTTGAGATTTTTTAACCAATGAAATTGCTCCTTTCAAAAGGTGATTCAGCTCCGAAGTAAAACACAAACATGGCGTGCTTGAGAAAGCAGCTGTCAAAACTGTTATTGTTTAGCAGTGGTATCTACAAGTTGTTATTATGGACACATGTGACTGATATTGGTGAAAATATTGGACACGGATATTTTTTCTTTGTGTTGTGCCCTAGAATACTTTGGAATCTCTTGTGTTAGAGAATGGTCAGGCTTAGCTCATCGGAGAAATTCTGACCAATTTTGGACATTCTGTGTGCCATTACTCCGTACTGTGGAAACTAGAATAGAGATAGCAGGTGCTATTATATACATAAATGTGTTATCTACTTGTGTGACTAGAGGTTTGACTCGTGTGTTATGAACAGCCAGTGATACAGAACTTTATTCACGATCTGTTACATTTTCCCTAGTGTATATTATTATAGAATAGTATATCTTTCCTCTCAAAGAGCTTGTTACTTGTCCCTGTGATCACTACCAATCTATTCCTTAAATTTCAAGGCTCTAGTTCTCAGGAAAGGGGCATAATCCTGATAAGAAAAAAAAATACGTCAGCTATTTTTTCATGAGAAATCCACATATGTAATTTCAAAACCCTAGCTTGCACAGTTCAAAACTTATGCTATGCATCAAAAAGTCTGCAATGTAAAAATGTCCAAAATGACAACGGGCCACAACCTGAGAAGTATTTTTCAGAATTTATTCAGAAGTTAATTATGTCATCTACTCATTGCTACCAAAGTATTCCTCAAATTTCAGGGCTCTAGCTTCAATAGTTTTTTTTGAGATATTTTGCTGACAAAATTTCATTCAAATTTTTTCAAAGGGCCATAACTCAGGAAAGGGGCATAATCCTACTAAGAAAAAAAACATGCCTCAGCTATTTTGTCATGAGAAATCCACATATGAAATTTCAAAATCCAAGCACGCAGGGTTCAGAAGTTATGCTACGGACCAACAAACCTGAAGCAATATGCCCCTCAAACGTCTTTTAAGTTGGGGGCATAATGAAGCGGAGATGGGGTCAAATACTTTACCAATAGGTTCCTGCCCCTTGTGAAGTTAGGTCCATACCATCTGGTGTTGCACTATCATCATCCATGATTTTACTGAGACCAAAATCTGTGATCTTGATCTCTCCACTCACGGGTGTATTACCAGATAATAATGTACCTATTAAAGTAAAAAGAAATAACATCATCCATGATTTTACTGAGACCAAAATCTGTGATCTTGATCTCTCTACTCACGGGTGTATTACCAGATAATAATGTACCTATTAAAGTAAAAAGAAATAACATCATCCATGATTTTACTGAGACCAAAATCTGTGATCTTGATCTCTCCACTCACGGGTGTATTACCAGATAATAATGTACCTATTAAAGTAAAAAGAAATAACATCATTCACGATTTTACCAAGACCAAAAATGTTACTGAAATATGATGCTTTGGTGTTTTTCATCTCTTTCAACAGTACTTAACCCTTAAGATGCCAAACACAACAATTGTCGTCTGCTTTGTCTTCTGCCACTTACTTTAAAAGTCATGTTGCAAACAGTTTGGACCCAGATCAGACTGCTCCTTTAGGAGCAGTCTGATCAGGGCCATACTGTTTGCCTATATGTAAAAATATGTTTGAAAAGTTTGCAAGAAGATGCAGCAGACGACATAAACAGACGGCATTTTCAGATGTAGTTTTTCTTGATTGTTTGTTTGTGTTGAGGTTTTACGGCCCAGTCAACCCAATGGGGTCATGTCGAGCGCGGTCAGTTTACCTAACCACACGTTTACTGGGCAGGCTTAGTCCTCTAAGCGGTTAACCAGTATTGTGCACATTCTTCCGCTCCGCCGCAGAAACTGACAACTGCCCTTCTTGAATCAGTGGAAGGGAGAGAATGACCGTAGAAAATATTTCACGATCAATCTCCACAAAAGAATGTTGCCGACCTCAGCAGGAGCCGCCAGAAACTGACAACTGCCCTTCTGGGCTGAACCCGCGACCTCCTGGTCTCCAGTCGGACGGCGCATCCAACTGAGCCACCGAGGCCAGCGCTTGACCCCATGTGACCCAGTTTCAAACTTGACCTAGAAATCATCAAGACAAACATTTTGAGCAAGATTCATGATGATTGCTTGAAAAATGTGACCACTAGAGTGTTAACAAGGTTTTCTGCTGATCTGGCCAGGTGACCTAGTTTTTGACCCCAGGTGATCCTGTTTCGAACCTGACCTAAAACTCATCAAGACAAACATTTTGAGCAAGATTCATGATGATTGCTTAAAAAATGTGACTGCTAGAGTGTTAACAAGGTTTTCAGCTGATCTGGCCAGGTGACCTAGTTTTTGACCCCAAGTGACCCAGTTTCAAACTTGACCTAGAAATCATCAAGACAAACACGTTGAGCAAGATTCATGATGATTACTTGAAAAATGTGACCACTAGTGTTAACAAGGTTTTCTGCTGATCTGGCCAGGTGACCTAGTTTTTGACCCCAGGTGACCCTGTTTCGAACCTGACCTAAAACTCATCAAGACAAACATTTTGAGCAAGATTCATGATGATTGCTTAAAAAATGTGACCGCTAGAGTGTTAACAAAGTTTTCTGCTGATTTGGCCCGGTGACCTAGTTTTTGACTCCATGTGACCCAGTTTCGAACTTGACCTAGAACTCATCAAGACAAACATTTTGAGCAAGATTCATGCTGACTGCTTGAAAAATGTGACCGCTAGAGTGATAACAAGATTTTACGCTGATCTGGCCAGGTGACCTAGTTTTTGACCCCGGGTATTCCAGTTTTGAACTTGACCTAGAAATCATTAAGACAAACATTTTGAGCCAGATTCATGATGATTGCTTCAAAAATGTGACCGCTAGCGTGTTAACAAGGTTTTCTGCTGATTTGGCCCGGTGACCTAGTTTTTGACCCAACATGACCCAGTTTCAAACATATCCTAGAACTCATCAAGACAAACATTTTGAGCAAGATTCATGATTATTGCTTCAAAAATGTGACCGCTAGAGTGTTAACAAGGTTTTCTGCTGGTTTGGCCTGGTGACCTAGTTTTTAACTCCAAGTGACCCAGTTGCGAACTTGACCTAGAAATCATCAAGACAAACATTTTGAGCAAGATTCATGATGATTGCTTGAAAAATGTGACTGCTAGAGAACAAGGTTTTCTGCTGATTTGGCCCGGTGACTTAGTTTTTGACTCCAAGTGACCCAGTTTCAAACTTGACCTAGAACTCATCAAGACAAATATTTTGAGCAAGATTCATGATGATTGCTTCAAAAATGTGACTGCTAGAGGTTTTCTGTTGATTTGGCCTGGTAACCTAGTTTTGACCTCAAGTGACCCAGTTTCAAACTTGACCTAGAAATCAAGACAAACATATTGAGCAAGATTCATGATGATTGCTTCAAAAATGTGACAGCTAGAGTGTTAACAAGGTTTTCTGCTGATCTGGTCCGGTGACCTAGTTTTTGACCCCAAGTGACCCACTTTCGACGGCATTTTCAGATGTAGTTTTTCTTGATTGTGTGTTTGTGTTGAGGTTTTACGGCCCAGTCAACCCAATGGGGTCATGTCGAGCGCGGTCAGTTTACCTAACCACACGTTTACTGGGCAGGCTTAGTCCTCTAAGCCGTTAACCAGTATTGTGCACATTCTTTCGCCAGAAACTGACAACTGCCCTTCTTGAATCAGCGGAAGGGAGAGAATGACCGTAGAAAATATTTCATGATCAATCTCCACGAAAGAATGTTGCCGACCTCGGCAGGGGTTGAACCCGCGACCTCCTGGTCTCCAGTCGGACGGCGTATCCAACTGTTTTTCTTGATATCTTATGGGTTGTCATACTGAGACATTGGCAGGATAATAATGAAAGGCTCTGTGCAATAAAACACCATACTGTTATAAATAAATCCATTTGAGGAATTGGAAAATATAAGGTATTAAAAACTTTGACATAATACTCGAACATTTTTGTTCATGCCGCTGCCTCCTCTGAAGCTGGGGGATAGTGCAATAGCTCTTTCTGTACTTTTGTACAAGTGTACTATAAGTGGACATAACTCTCACAAGTAAGTAGAGAAATTCACTTATCTAGCACTATGTATAAGGGCCTTTTTCCCTGCAAAGCTTATTACTTCCAATATAAACTAAATCCATCTAAGGATTTAGAAAGTATAAGGGCTTAAAAACGTTGACATAAAACTTTACATTTTTTTGTTAACGCTGCCACCGCCCCCAATGCTGGGTGTAATGCAATAGCTCTTCCTGTACTTTCCTACAGGCAAGCTAAAAAGGGACATAACTCACAAAATTAATCTGATTTATCAGGTGGTCTACTCCCCAGCCTCAGTAAGCTCATCAAGTTTCAAGGCCCTAGCTCAAATAGTTATCATGATATCTTGTTTACAAGAAAAGCATGAGAAATGGACAGACAAAACGCCGGAAAGCAATATACCCTTTCAACTTCTAAGAAGTTGGGGGCATTAACGTATGTTGTGGGTACTCATTAGAAACGCCTTACTGCAGATTTCTAATATACAGTATCCACAACATGTTTCCTTGGAGAAATTCACTTATCTAGTACTATGTAAAAGAGCCTTTTTCCACACAAACCTTATTAGTTCCATTTGGTACAGCTCAGATACATCTTAAGCGAGTTTTACAGCCCAGTTAACACTGTTAAGGTCATGCTGAGCCAGTCAGTTAACCTACTACAACTTTTCCAAGACAGGTATAATCCTCCAAGGGATTAACCAGTATTTGCGTACATGCTTTCGCCATTAACTGACGACTGCCCTTCTTGAATCAGCAGTAGGCGGAGAATGACCGTAGAAATCATTTCATGATCAATCTCCACAAAGTTATGTGGCCAAGTCCGGACCTTAACTTGTGATACCTGGATTTGCAGCCTGAAGAGCTATGGACTGCACTATGGAGCCTGGCCCAAATAGATGTTATAAGATAGTGATACTTACCGCAACCTCTTCCTGGATGACCAAGTAATATGTTTCCTGAAAGAAATGACCAGAACATTCAAATATCACATAGCTCTAGATAAGAGGGGTGGGTATCCAGGTGGCGGAAAATTCTACAAGGTGATAATTAGAGGCTTCAGATTTGGTAGAATGGTGTGTTTTGCAGAACAATCACCTTATTAAAGGCTCCATATTCCTCAAAAATTGACAGTTTATTATTTCAGAAAGGTTTAATAAATTGATAAATGGTATTAAAATGTGGCACCTGACAGCTTGTAAAATTTCAGTTAGTTGGCAATCAGCATACCGATGGGTACTAACTGTGCACCGTTGCTTGCCGACTTGTTGTTATACTTGTATGAGGCTGAGTTTGTACAAAGTCTCCTCAAAGCAGGCAAGAAACACCTTGCACAACAATTCAATTTCACCTACAGATATATATAGATAATGTATTGTCTCTGAAAAACACAAAATTTGCAGAGTATTTGGAATTTATCCATCCACCTGAACTTGAAATAAAGGAAACAACGGAGACTGCAGCCTCCTCCTCATACTTGGATTGTTATCTCTACATTGGCAATGGAAAGCTTACTTCTTGGCTTTACAACAAAAGGAATGACTTCAATTTTCCCATCGTTAACTTTCCATTCCTGAGCAGTAATATCCCTTCTACACCAGCATACGGCGTTTATGTTTCACAGTTCGTTATGCCAGAGCCTGTTCAAATCATCAGGACTTCATGGAGCATGGGAAAGTGCTCAAAACAAGGCTGTTGAGTCAGGTGTATCAAAAAACAAACTGGTAGCAACACTTAAGAAGCTCTATGTGAGACATAATGATCTGATCAATCCCTACAATGTGGCAGTTTCCTGAATTGTTTCTGATGTTTTTGCCAATGATGAGCCATAAGTAGACTTCCAAAATCCTGGACATATGCTTCTACCTACATTTCCTTCGTTCAGGCCTATGGGCATGGTGGGAGAGGCTTGCTTACCAAGTAATGCTTACTATCCGCTGACACCTGATTACACCCTTTTTTCTGGGGTCCACGTCTGTTGGTCTGAACATTCTGATACGTCATTCATTTACGGATTTATGAGTTTGGATTACGGCTTGTGTACCATGACCACTACTATTACTTAGTCTCTCGTTCTTAAACTGGATCAAAAATGAAATGATTTTTTATCTTATCTATGAATTAATGGTGCCAACATTAATTCTGAGATACGATAAAAGATCATTTCATTTTTGATCCAGTTCATGATCCAGTTCAAAAATAAGAAAATAAGGCTTGACATTGCATGTGAATTTGCTTACAGTGCTTTCGACATCTTTCAGAAAGTCGTTTTTTGCTCAGTGCTTTACACAGAAGTAAATTTGCAAACTTTTGTCATGATTAAATGCAAAATCATTAGTCGTAATTACCTATGAATGAAAAAAATTATTCTAGTCATTGATTTTTAAAAATCAAATATTTTCGCTTTTTCCTATAGTAACAAGAAAAACGCCCAACAGCATTTTGGACAGGTTTTTTTAAATAATGAAGAAAGTGAGAGCTGTCTCTCTTGCATGGGAAATCCCTCTGGTCCTCCTCTTCATTCCTACTAAATATGAAAGCAATCCACTGAAGAATAAAGGTAACATATAGCTTTGAAAAAGGGTTAACCAAAAGGTTAACCTAGGACGACGCCAGACGCCCGTTGGCCCGGACATCGGTATTTTAAAGCACAGATTTTTTTAAAAACCCGTCTAAAAATGAATTTAAATTATGCAGAAATCTGAAGGGTAGGTAACTTGGAGGCAGATTTTCATATTGTTGTGAAACATCAATAATTCAAATTCAACAAAGAAAAGTAAAAAAATATTTTCGCAGACAAAAACTCCAAAAAATCATTTTACTATAGAATTTGCATAGGTCAAGACCAATTTTTGGCCGTAAATTTAATTTTAAGGTAAATATTTTAGAACAAAACACGGCAACAGAAAAGACAAATGGTTTCTGATCAGATATGGTCAATCAGAACAAAATATTTTCACTTAATATAAAATGCCAAGCAAAAAACGTCTTTCCAAGTGATGTCAAAAGGAGTAGCATGTAGACCCTTTAGCAGCAGTCTGATCTCAGTCTACGCTATTTGCTCAGGCCCCTTTAACCAAACATTAGTGGTCAAAATGCCAATGTTATTTTAAGTGATACCGTATTTACCAAAAGCATTCAGACGCCTTAACTCGATACTATTAATTGTCCTTAACCCTTCTCTTGCTAACACGACATGCCCTGCTTTGCAAACAGTGTAGATCCAGATCAGTTGGCTTCTGAAGAAGCCAACTGATCTGGATCTGCACCGTTTGTCATTAAATATGTGAATTTAAAAACCCAGATCAAGAAATCTGATTGGCTGGAAATCAGAAGTGGGCGTGGATTGTTAATTTATTCAGCATTACAAGGGTTAAGTCTGAACAAGGCCATTTGGTTTAAACGTTATTTTTAAACTTTATTTTGAGTGATTCAAATACATAATATACAAGGATCTGACTGTAAGCCTTAGCTTGTCTGAGAGTCATCTCCTGGCATTTGATTACCTCTTGATGCATCTAAAAATTGTTCGATGAGTAACAGTGCAGACCCAGATCAGATGCCAAATTCTACAGTATCTGGTCTACACTGTTTGCTTAGACCTGTCTGTCAGAATTCTTAGGGTAAAATACCTTTGGTCAAATCTCTAGATAAGGTGCTTTTTTTTTTTTTTCATCGAAAAAGTGCTGGTTTTTTTCTTATTTCTCCATGAACACGTGTTGTGGGTACTCATTAGAAGCGCCTCCGTGAGGCCCTTCTAATGTGTACCCACAACATACGTCTTTATGAAGAAATAAGAAAAATATAATCCGGATACCTCCTGTCATCTGGAGCTACGGGCAGTGGCCATAAATGCTATTTTTGAGTATCTTCAAACCCTGATATGACTACCTCATTTTTGGTCCGATCTGGATGAAATTTGTACCATGTCCAAACTGTTCACCAACTTCGCTTTTACCCTTAAATGTGGCTAACAGTGAACATCCTTCAGTAACAGTCTGATATAGGTCTACACTGTTTGATCAAGCCCCTCTACATAGCAACAGATAAGGTATTTTTTTTTCATCCAAAAACTGCCGATATCTTTCTTATTTCTCAATGAAAACATATGTTGTGGGTATTCATTAGAAGCGCCTCGGCGAGGCGCTTCTAATGAGTACCCACAACATATGTTTTTGTCGAGAAATAAGAAAAATATTATATGGATACCCCCTCTTATCCGTAGCTATGCCTCTGCATCAAACTTTATGGTAAATAGTGACAATAGTGACGGGTAAATAAAACTTACCAGGTTTAAGGTCATAATGAATCACAGGTGGCTTTATCTCATTCAGATATTTAAGAGCACTAACAGTTTGGCAAACTATGGACCTCGCTTCCTTCTCCGGAATAGATTTGTTTTGTTTAAGATAGAAATCGAGATCGTTGCCCTCGCAGTACTCTAACACTGTACAAAATCTGAAAACAAAAATATGAAATCTGAGTGTTTGTATTTGTGTTGAGGTTTAATGGCCAGTCAACCCAACGGGGTCATGTCGAGCGTGGCTAATTTACCTAACTACACTTTCACTGGGCAGGCTTAGTCCTCTAAGCAATTAACCAGTGTTGTCCACATTCTTTCGCCAGAAACTGACAACTACCTTTTTGAGTCAGCGGAAGGGAGAGAACGATATATTTCATGATAGATCTCCCTGAAAGAATGTTGCCGATCCGTCGTGGGTCGAACCGGCAACCTCCTGATCAAAATCGGACGCACATCCAACTGAACCACCGAGGCCGGCTAAATCTGAATGTACAGTAAAATACAAGTTGAACATGCGATTTGTCTACAAACTTTTTGACTCCAAGTGATCCAGTGTTCAACTTGACCTAGAAATAATCAAGGCAAACACTTTGAGCAAGATTCAAGATGACTATTTAAGAAAATGTGACCTCTACAGCGTGAACAAGGTTTTCCTTTGAATTGGCCTGGTGACATAGTTTTTGACTCCAAGTGACCCAGTTTAAAAACTGACCTAGATTCATAGAGGTTAACATTCTGAGTAAGTTTCATTAAGTTCAGACCAACACTGTGATCTCTAGAGTGTCAACAAATGGACGACAGATGACACACAACAAAGACTGATCACATAACTCACCCTGAGCATTTGCTCAGGTCAGCTAAAAATTATCCCAGAATGATCACCAAACACTCCTCCTTAATGATTCCTCTGTCAGGGGATTTAGTTTGTGACCTAACGCAAGATGTAGCACCCTAATGAGTACCCAGAACATATCTTTTTATGTAGAAATAAGAAAAATTATCCCAGATTGATCATCAAATACTCCTCCCAGGGGTGAGAATAGTCGCTAGCAATCAATCCTGAAATCTAAAAATTCAGTCCAAAAACTACTAATATTTTTCTTATTTCTCAATAAAAACAAATGCTGTGGGTATTCATTAGAAGTGCCTCGGCGCTTCTAATGAGTACCCACAACGTATGTTTTTATTGAGAAATAGGAAAATTATTCAGTGGAAACTCCCTCTTATCTGGAGCTATGCAACTAATAATTATTTTAATTATTAGTTTTTAAAGTTATTTCAGGCATATATTAACCCAAATAACTTCTTTTGGCACAAAAGGATGGTCTAGTGAACAAGAGTAAAAGTGAAATTTCATGCTTTAAATGAAAGTTCTCAATCCTGAAATCAGGATTAATCCTGAAGTTTCCCATTCCTGTCCTCCTTAATAGTTCCTTTGAACTAGGAGTCTCTCTTATCATTAAATGTCCAGGAAACACTTTTTGTGGGGTTACTACAGAACTGGAACTTCAAACAGCTTTGGTATTTTTTCCAACTTTTCGATGACATTCAGTTTTCAGTCATATTTCTTCAGCTGATCACACACTGTTCTTCTAGTCATACTCTCAGGGAATATGTTTATTTCCATTTTTTTCATACTTTTTTTTTTTAGATTAACATTCATTCTGAAAACTGAAATTACATGCACATAAGACATAAATTAGGGAACATGAGGGGCAAAGCCCATAAGAAGCTGAAGCTACCTTCTGAAAAACTAAATTTTACAATTCCCTGATTTTTTTTTTTTTTTTTTTTTATCAGGTCACACACTTCCCCAGAAAATTTAAAGTCCTCTATTTCCCTGGCCTTGACTTCTTTTTAGCTTTCCCTGGCTTTTCACTATGAGCTAGGAGCCTCATTTATATATATATATATATATATATATTTTTTTTTTTTTTTATCATATACATCCATTCCAAGTACATTATACTTAATTAACTCTTGCCCTGCTGAACAAATTAACATGCCACTCCCACTTCTAATTTTCAGCAAATCAGATTACTTGATCTGAATTGTTGCTATAAATTCATATACTTAATGGCAAACAGTGCAGATCAAGATCAGTTGGCTTCTTCAGAAGCCAACTGATCTGGATCTACACTGTTTGAAAGGGCAGGGTATATCCGGGTTCAGCAGGACTAGGGTTAAGAGATACTGCAATACAGCCACTAAAATTACAAAAACTCTTAAAGCCATACTTACGAATTGTTGTCAATTTCAAATACATCAAACAATTTGACAATTCGAGGATGATCTAGACTTTTGTGGATTTTGTATTCTCTTAAAGCATGTCTGAAAAGCATTAAATTAGCGATCAATCATACAAGTCTCATGATAAAGCAAAAGCAATAAATCAATGATCAATTATAGAAGTCTCATGATACAGCTACAAAAAACGACAACCCTGTTTAGATTGTATATCATGCAATGTTGTTTCTTAGTCACGAGAAGATGTTATTTTTAGCAATGAACTTTGCTACTATATGTTCAAAAATAAGACAATGATAACAATAACATTTTAACCCATTGTAGTCAGGAGACCTGTAAAAGGGTAAATGGCAAACAGTACAGACTCAGATTAGACGCTGCAGAACGCGCCGTCTAATCAGGGTCTCCACTGTTTGCAAATAGTTTAGCCATTTTTCTCTAGGAATATGTAAATCTTATAGCCGGACATACCTAAAACTGAAATTGGGCTATTCCAGTATATAGTGTGAGAGAGTCTTTTCAGTCTACAATGGGTTAAATCAAATTTGAAATACCAACTGATCTGACCATAGATTCCAAATTTGCTTCCAACCTTGAAAATATCTGCTGTGCAACATAGCAACAGATAAGGCGCTTTTTTCATCCAAAAAATGCTGATATCTTTCTTATTTCTCAACAAAAACATATGTTGTGGGTACTCATTAGAAGCGCCTCGGTGAGGCGCTTCTAATGAGTACCCACAACATATGTTTTTGTCGCGAAATAAAAAAAATATTATGTGGATACCCCCTCTTATCTGTAGCTATGTGTGCAATGCATAGCTCTAGATAAGGGTATCAGGTAAAGTCTCTGCAATGAAGCGCTGTACAGTCGAGTTGAGCTCTGTGTCTAGTGTGATTCAAATCCTGGACCTTGTGATCCAAATTACGGAAGGCTCACTAATCAGCCATCCAGATGTGTTGTTGTTTCAAGGCGGCTGCACTGTTATTTTACAAGCAACTTTGGACAATTGTGTCACGTTCACACAAGTACATATGTTGTGAAAACAACACAGTATCCATAAAATATGGGTGTTCAGCTGAAACTTCTGTGCATATTCTACTAGGAACAAGCATAATATACGTACATGTATATATGCCTTTGTATAAACCCCTCACAAAATTCTGTATAACTTCTGTCCTTCAGTACCCTAAATTCTGCAAAATCAAGATGAATATCATAAACAAACAAGATGGCCCTGTATCGCTCACTTCATTACCAGACAAGTTTCGAGTAAGTTGTCCTTTTGCTTCATGAAAAGAACTTCAATATAGATTTTCAAGATGGCGGCCATCTTGGATTTCCAATCAGATCAATTTAGCTGCTTTTTGATCTACAAGCAACATCAATACTTCCAATGAAGTTTCGAGTCAATTGGCCTTTCTGTTCAGGAGAACAAGATCCAAATAGATTTTAAAGAAGGCGACTTTGGCGGCCATATTGCATTTTCAATCAGAACAACTTTAGCTATTTTTGATCTACAAGTCACCCAGATATTCCCTACCAAGTTTCAAGTCAATTGACCTTTCAGTTCTGGAGAAGCAGCCCAAAGTAGATTTCCAAAATGGCAGCCATCTTGAATTTCTGATTGGAAAAATTTTAGGTATTTTTGATCTACAAGTCAGCCTAATGCTTTCTACCAAGCTTCAAGTCAATTGGCCTTTTGATTCAGGAGAAGAAGCTAAAAATAGGTTTCCAAGATGGCGGCCATGGTGGCCATCTTGGACTTTGGATCGGAATGCTCGGAATGCTTTTACCTATTTTTTTGATCTTGAAACTTGGTAGAAAGCATCAGTGTGACTTGTAGTCAATTGGCCTTTCGGTTCAGGAGAAGAACCGAAGAATAGATTTTCAAGTTGGCAGCCATGGCGGCAATCTTGGACTTCCGATGAGAATGAGTTTAGCTATTTTTGATCTATCAGTGACCCTGATGCTTCCTACCAAGTTTCAAGTCTATTGGCCTTTTGGTTCAGCTGCCAAAAGTAGATTTTCAAGATAGCCGCCACAGCAACCATCAGCCATCTTGGACAGGATTGAAATGATTTTAGATAGATTTGATCAACAAGCCTACCTCATGCTTCCTACCAAGTTTCAAGTGAATGGGCCTTTCCGTTCAGGAGAAGAAACAAAAGAGATTTTCAAGATGGTGGCCATCTTGTATTTACGATCAAAATGATTTTAGCTATATTTGCTCTACAAGTCACCCCGATGCTTCCTACCAACTAACAAGTCAATTGGCCCTCCCATTCAGGAGAAAAAAATAGAAAATATATTTTCAAGATGGCCGCCATTTTGGATTTCCGATCAAAATGATTTTCACTTCTTTTTATCTACAAGTCACCCTGATGCTTCCTACTAGGTTTTAAGTCAGTTGGCCTTTCAGTTCAGGAGAAGAAGCGAATTGATTTTCAAGATGGCAGCGATGGGGGCCATCTTGGATTTCTGATCGGAATGATTTTAGCTACTTTTGATCTACAAGTCACCCGGATACTTCCTATCCAGTTTTGAGTCAATTGGCCTTTTGGTTCAGGAGAAAAAGTGAAAAATAGATTTTCAAGATGACCACTGTGGCAGCTATCTTGGACTTCCTAAGAGTATGATTTTATCTGTGATCTACAAGTCACCCCGATGCTTCCTACCAAGTAACAAGTCAATTGGCCTTTCGGTTCAGGTGAAGCGAAAATTAGATTAATCAAGATGGCCGTCATGGCAGCCATCTTGGATTTGCCATCAGAATGATTTTAGCTATTTTTGATCTACAAGTCACCCTGATGATTCCTACCAAGTTTCAAGTCACTTGGCCTTTCGGTTCAGGAGAAGAAGCAAAAAGACTTTCAAGATGGCTGCCATCTTGGATTTCCAATCAGAACCATTTTAGCTATTTTTTTATCTACCAGTCACCCCGATGCTTCCTACCAAGTTTCGAGTCAATCAGCCTTTCTGTTCCGGAGAAGAAGTGAAAAATAAGATTTTCAAGATGGCTGCCATGGCGGCCAGTTTGGATTTCTGATTGGAAAGATTTTAGCTATTTTTGATGTATAAGTCACCATGATGCTTCCTATCAAGTTTCAAGTCAATTAGCTTTTTGGTTCAGGAGAAAAAGCCAAAAATAGATTTTCAAGATGGCGGCCATCCTGCATCTTGGATTTCAAATTGGAATGATTTTAGCAATTTTATTCTACAAGTCACCCAAATGCTTCTTGCCAAGTTTCCAGTCAACTGGTCCAGGGTGTAGGAGGAGTAGGCTTTTAAAGCAACTCCTGATACCGCACGACAGATGAGGCCTGACCACAATAGCTCACCTTGAACATTTCATGTTCAGGTGAGCTAATAAATGCACCTAGTATAAACAAATCACTTACTTTATATAATTTGCTTTTTTGTCATCCTTCCATTCCCTGTTTAACTGATGGATTTTACATGCTACATATTTCTGTTCTTTGAGGTCAAACCCCTGAAAATAAAAAGTACAATTAGAATATGTGCGAATCAATGAAGAGTGTTGTACTTTGATGGAGATTCCGTTCTGGAAACTGTTACTCGCCAGTAGAATCAACAAGATGGTGTTCTGTGTAGTAAAAAAAAACACTAGTACACTACAAGCTCTTTATAAAATGGTTTATTACAAGATGGTTTAGTGTTCAAGCTATCGAGGTTGGACTGTCCTGATAAACCCGTTTACTACCTGTTGGTATGTCTAAAAACTGCTGGATGAGCGGCAAACCATGAATCCTTCTCAGATATTTCTTTGAGTTGGATTTTTACGATCCAGTCATCACTATTAACCCTTAAAGCGCCAAGAATAACTGCATCTGAAAATGTCATCTGTTTATGTCGTCTGCTGAATATTCTTGCAGACTTTTCAAACCTATTTTTGCATACAGGCAAACAGTGTGGACCCTGATCAGACTGCTCCTAAAGGAGCAGTCTGATCTGGGTCCACACTGTTTGCAAAAATGACATAAAATCACAAGCAGATGACAAAGCAGACGACAATAGTTGTGATTGGCAGTTTAAGGGTTAAGGTCATGTCAAGCCATCAGTTAACCTACTCACACTTTTCTTTGGCAGGCTTAGTCCTTTAAGCAGTTTACCAGTACTTGCGCACACACTTCTGCCAGTAACTGACAACTGACCTGCTTGAATCAGCTGAACGTGAAGAATGACTGACAAAATTGTTTCATGATCAGTTGTCACTAAATTTATGAGGGCAGGCTGGAATTCGAACGTGACACCTGGATCTGCAATCTGATGTGTTACAGACTACTTATGGAGCATTGAGGACCCTGTTCAGACACTGCATCCTGGGGCATCTGAAATATTGTATCTAATTACAAAGAAATAACCACCTGAAGATGGGGCAAAAAACTAGATGGGAGCCCTTCCAAACAAAAATCAACCTCATGACGTGACCAGTATAGACTAAAATCAGCCTATGCTGTCCCCTAATAGATTTTAAAATCTATATTATGATTGCGCCCAGTGTAGGCTCCAGTCATGCTGCACTGATGCACAGGTTAGTCTGCATAGCTCCAGATAAGAGGGGGTAACAATATTTTTCTCCATGAAAACCTGTTGTGGGAACCCATTACTTATACTGAGTACCTCAACATCTTTTTGCATGGAAATATAAAATATCAATACTTTTCAGTTGGAAACAGCACCTTTATCTGCAGCTACTATCCAAGTTTATACTGGATGCATATATGTGTATAAGAATTTCTATTTGGAGAGAGCTATGTGTTACCTACCTTATGAACTTCACTAAAACCACCCTTTCCAATTAAATTTAACAACAAATAACGTTCATTTAGGATTGGATGATCCTTAAACCGTGAATTGTCTTCATTATGAATTCGTTTAAGTTCTCGTATATGGAGATTTCTCTCCCGTTCTAATTTTTCTAATTCCAACTGAACGTCCACATCCTCTTTTTTTAATGCAGCTTGCCGCAATTTCATAATGTCATCCATTTCATAAAACTCTGCTAAAGATAACCTGAAAAGATAAAAAAGAATACCTTGCTGAAAACTTTGACAGTCAATAAATACATCATAGCCAATACAGCCCTACCATTCTATTCAGAAACAAACAACAGACACAATATTTTATTACATACAACAATCTCTTTGATTACCCAATTTCTATAAGGCGCAAAAAAAAAAAATAGCAGCTGAGTTTCCACTGACATGCTGAAAAAAAATTTGGTAGGTAGGTAGGAGAAACTTTTTTTTTTTTTTGAGAAACTTTTTTTTTTTTTTATTTTTTCTCCATAAAAGAACAGGGTCAGGCCTGTAATTTTATGGCTATACAGGTATTTTGTTGAGGGTCCTTGCTTTACTTTTTTATTTTGCATTTTTACTGACAAAAAATAGCAGTCGGGTGTTTGAAACAGGATCTGTCTGGTTAGTGGAAACACAGCTATTTTTTTACGCCTAAACAAGCAAGTCGCCGAGGGCAATGTGTGTGCTCAAGAAATGGGAGCTAAAACACAGACTAAACATTGTTTAGCCAACCGTGAAAAATCGGTCAAGATCAGTAGCTGTCAATGGCAGTGGGCAGGATAAATCATCAGCGTATGAACTTTCATTAGTTTATTTGTTTTTGTTGAGGTTTTACGGCCCAGTCAACCCAATACGGTCATGTCAAGCACTGTCAAGTTTATCTAACCACACATTTACTGGGTAGTCCTCTTAAGCGGTTAACCAGTATTAAGCACATTCTTTCGCCAGAAAAAGATTCATTAGCCTAAAAGCCTTGGTGTTGGAGCTTAACCAATGTAGTCGGGAGACCCGGTAAAAGGGTAATTGGCAAACAGTGCAGACCCAGATCAGACGCCGCAGAACGCAGCATCTGATCAGGCCCTTCACCGTTTGCAAATAGTTTAGCCATTTTTCTCTAGGAATATGTAAATCTCATAGCCAGATGTACCTAAATATGAAATAGGACTCTTCAAATATATAGTGTGGTACATTCTATTCAGTATACAATGGGTTAACAAACAGGTTTCATATTGCTATTGATGCCATTGCAGTCGCCAATGCCAAATGACAGAATGTGATCCCTATATTGCTCCTGGGCACAGTTGTTCAAAGCATTGTTAGCTTAACAAGCTCGTTAAGGGTCATTTCGTTTACTGTTTTAGCGGATTCAATACACAATATTCTGACATTTTTTGCTGAAAAAATGTGAGTAGCATTTGCACTTACTCACATTTTTTCAGCAAAAAATTTCAGCATATTTGAGTATCACTCGATGTAAATTTTAACGAATTGTTAACTAACGATATCATTAGCTTTGAACTGGGTCAAGCTTGCTAAAGCAGTCACAACAAAAGTTCTTAGGATTTTTTAAACCTGAAAACAGATTTAGTCTGAAATGAAAGGGAAACTTTACATGCAGTTCAATTCAAAGAAATACAAGGAGAAATCAGGCTAAAACACAGCAGTAATGACACATGCATCACGATTCTAAAATGGCTGATTTAAATCTTTGGCCATTCTCTAATTTTTTCTCTCTCCCTTTGTTTGTTTGTTTTTTGGGGGTTTTTTTCATAGGCATCTGGCAATTCACTTAAAAGATTTTTCAATTTTACATACATCTTGACCCAGAAGAAACTTCAAAATTCCTAAACTTTTCAAGGTATCCGATTATAACAAGCCAGAAATTGTTAAGAACTACATGTAAATTATTTAAGCAAGAACATTCCTGCAAACAATATTTACCCTTAAAGCTTTAATCACAACTACAGCAGACAACATTTTGATATTCTTTTTTTTTTTTTACTTTTAAGAGAAATTCTCTGAAAATTCATTGCATGGCATTTCATGTAAATCATCTCTGAAAAATTACAAAATCAATTTTAGAAATTATATATTTGTTTAGCATGTTAATACTGACTATGACCACTTACAATTTTTCTCCACCGGGCTTCAAAAAATTATCTTTTGAGTTCTTTGTCATTGTTTGAGTTGGTTTTCTTTTCACTAACGATTTTCTTTGTTTCTCTATTTCTTCTCTTTCTGAAGCTATTCTTTCTTGTTGCCTGAAACCAAGATAGCTTCAGTTAAGGCAATAACTCTGTTGATAATAATGAGTTCAGGCCCTGAGGTTATAAAACTTCTTTCATGCTCAACTCAGCTGAGCATGAAATTTATTTTGCTTATAAACCTTAAAATACTGACAATTTTTTAAAACTTCTTTCATGCTCAACTCTGCTGAACATGCTCAGCTGAGTTGAGCATGAAAAATGTTTTAATTGTTGGTATTTTTATTTTTATGACCAAGTGAAATTTCATGCTCAGTTGCTGTGAGTATGAAAGAAGTTTTATAACCTTGGGGCCTGGTCTCGAGGTTATAAAACATTTTTCATGCTCAACTCAGCTGAGCATGAAATTTATCCTTCTAATAAATCCCAAATGACTAACAATTTCAAGTTCTTTCTTGCTAAACATAGTTCAGTATGAAAATATCTCTGCTAGTAAATATGAAAATGCCAAAAATAGTTGACATTTTCATATTTATTCGCAGAGCAAATTTCATTCTCAGCTGAGTTGAGCATGAAAAGAGTTTTATAACCTCGGGGCCAGGTTTAACAATTCATCCACCCATGGGAGTCATTTGCATAAAAATTAAGGATAACTGATGATATTTTTGTTAGAAATTGTATAGTGTAGGTACTCACTGGAGCTACCCTTTTGAGGTGTTTCATTTGAGTACTACAAAATATTTTACATAGCTTCAGATAACAGAGGATGTCAGAAGCCAACTGATCTGGCTCTACACTGTTTGCAGAGGCAGGACATATCTGGGTTCAGCAGGACTATGGTTAAGAATTATATCTTCTGAATACCTTCGTTTTTCAGTTAAATAAACACTCTTAGAGAATGGCCTGACCAAACAGTGCAGACCAGGATTAAACTGTTCCAGAACGCTGTTGTGTGATCAGGGTTCAGACTGCTTGCTTTCATCACAGAAGTTTTAGGCACTTGATCCGGCAGCCAAATGGACTTGTTCAAATTTAAAGACATACTGTATTCAACCTAATTACCGTACATACCCCTATAAGCGCACAGTCAACCAATTCCGTAGTCTTCAGATTACAGCCAGTATACGTTTTGTTGACTTCTTTATAAAGGCATTTGTTGTGGGAATACCTATTTGAATTGCATCAACTTGTAGATGCAATTCAAATGAGTAACCACAACATGCTTTTATAAAGAAAATAAGAAAACAAACTGAATTAACATCATCAAATAGGTCCTCAGCTGATCTTTTTAAAATGTATCCTTAGTAGGTAAATGAGTATTTTACCGCAAGTTTTACCAGTAATTCTGAAACACCTAAGTGCACAGTGGGGTAATTAGGTCGAATACGGTTTCTCGTTTCAAGTTTAGATATCTGGGCCCAGTTGTTCAAAGCTAACGACATCGTTAGTTAACGATTCGTTAAAATTTAAATCGAGTGATACGCAAATATGCTGAAATTTTTTGCTAAAAAAATGTGAGTAGCTTTTGCAGTGCAAAAGCTACTCACATTTTTTCAGCAAAAAATATCGGAATATTGTATATTGAATCCGCTAAAACAGTTAACGAAATGACCCTTAACGAGCTCGTTAAGCTAACGATGCTTTGAACCACTGGGCCCTGAATATTTAGTACTCTTTTTTATCTGAGCCTATGAAATTATTTTAAAGGACTACAACATCTAAAATGTTTCATGTAAAAAGCAATCTTTCTTGTAGCCTTAACATTGACAGAAATTTCATATATTCACCTACACACCAAATGGAGACTGTATCAACCAGCAAAGGTCTACTCAGACTGCAGATGTACTAGTCTCTGGACTTCTGGGCCCAGTTGTTCAAAGCGTCGTTAGCATAACGAGCTCGTTAAGGGTCATTTCGTTAACTGTTTTAGCGGATTCAATATGCAATATTATGATATTTTTTGCTGAATAAATGTGAGTAGCTTTTGCATTACAAAAGCTACTCACATTTTTTCAGCAAAACATTTCAACATATTTGTGTATCACTAGATGTAAATTTTAACGAATCGTTAACTAACAACATCGTTAGCTTTGAACAACTGGGCCCTGCTTTTCATGCATATTCAAGTGACCACTTTAATCGTATATCACAATGTGAGATAATATCCCTTATGATGTGTGTCCAGTAAAGACTCTCATCAACCTACAAATCCTCACAGTCTGACCAGTCTTTGCTCGGAGTGAAAATCTGGTCCCTGTTTTAACATGGAAATCTAACAAAAGGTAACAAAATTTTGTAGAAAAGAGGAGAAATTTCTCCTCTTTTCTCCTCTTTTCATCATTATTTTCAATATATCTCTAACTTCAGGAGCAAATTACATATTCATGAGATGTGGTTGTTCGATTTATTTTTTCTTCAAGTCCGCAAATCTGATATGTCGATGTATGGATATCTCAAAGTATTTCAGAGAGTCCTTTGGACTTTGAGATAATGAGAGTCAACTGCAAACATGTACATCTCCTGGACTCATGAGAATAAAGGTGTTTCTTTTATTTTTGCATTTAAACTTACCTCCAGGGAATTCATAGAAACTGACACAGTCATATGAAGGTTTAGGTCTGGGTAAGTAGCATACCAAATTTTAACTTCCTAGGGTAAAAGGTACCCAAGTTATGACCTCTAAGAGAAACACAGACATAAATGTGAATATAAATTTGAACTTAAAATTATATTTTGTAAAAATTTGTGTAGAGCTATTCCAAGTGTGAAAACTGTTAAAGAAAACTTTGTTAAGCAAACATTTTTACATGTTACATACACACAATTTTCGGAGAATAAATGCAGTCAGCAGGATTGTAGTTCACACTTACCTCATTAAATCTGTGAAAGCCCAGCCATCCACCCAATTTTCTACAAATGAAGCCCCTTGTCTTTGTGTGACAAATTGCCCAAGTCGTAACCGGTTTTCCATACTTTTCTGTCGTGTGGTTTTCTTTTCTAAACCACTCTGTAAAACAGCATACAAAGTTTGTTTCAAAGGGAAAGCCAAAACAGAATAAGAATCTTAACCCTAGTCCTGCTGAACCCGGATATATCCTGCGTTTGCAAACAGTGTAGATCCAGATCAGTTGACTTCTAAGAAGCCAACTGATCTGGATCTGCACTGTTTGCCATTCAGTATGTGAATTTATATCAACAACCTGGATCAAGTAATCTAACTGGCTGAAAATTTGAAAAGGGCATGGCATCTTAATTTATTCAGCAGGACAAGGGTTAATCACTGTATTTACTAAAGTATCGTAGCAGATAGGTCTCGGCAAGCACTGCTGACCCAGACCAGATGCCACAGAATATGACATCTGATCAGGGTCTACAACATTTGCTTCTCATTCAGCAGTTTTTGGATACATCATGAGGTTTTGTTTGTTTGTGTTGAGGTTTCACGGCCCAGTCAACCCAACGGGGTCATGCCGAGCGCGGTCAATTTATCTAACCACACGTTTACTGGGCAGGCTTTGTCCTCTAAGCAGTTAACCAGTATTGTGCACATTCTTTTGTCAGAAACGGACAACTGCCCTTCTTGAATCAGCAGAAGGGATAGAACGACCGTAGAAAAAAATATTTCATGATCAATCTCCATAAAAGAATGTTGCCAACCTCGGCGGGGGTCAAACCCGCGACCTCCTGGTCTCCAGTCGGATGTGCATCCAAATTTGCCACCGAGGCCGGTTATGAAAAATCAATGATTCTTGCTCGAAAAATAAATACCTTATTTCACCTAATTATGGCACTGTGCGCTTAGATTTTTCAAAAATACTCAAAAACCATGTGGTAAAATATGTATCTACCTAAAAAGGTAATTGAATGACACATAAAATGATGTTTAAGCAATGTTTTGTGGTTTTTTTTTTTTCCCTGATTTTCTTTATAAAAGCATATGTTGTGGGTACACATTTGAATTGCATCAACAATTCAAATGGGTACCCAAAACATATGCCTTTATAAAGAAGTAGATATAAGTACACTGACTGTAATTGAAGACTATGGAAAAGCTTGACTGTGTGCTTATTTTTTTTTTTTTTGATTTGGGTTTTACGGCCCTTTCAAGAATATTTCACTTATATCGAGCCGATCGTTCATCGAAGGTGGGCAAAAACCGGAGAACCCGGAGAAAAACCACCTGACCATCCGTAAGCAGAACTTGGCTTTCCCACATATGCTCCGAGCCAGGTGAGAAACCTAATGGATTAAGAGTCAACTCTCTTATCCACTAGGCTACGGGGGCCCGAACTGTGCGCTTATAGGGGTTTCTGTGGTAAATAGGTAGAATATTGTACATCTTTCATGAGAGTACAGTAAATCTTCAATGACTTGAAGACATCCTTAAACTTACCTCTCTTTGTTTCCTGACCGAATGCTGACAATATGATTAACCCATTGTAGTCGGGAGACCCTTAAAAGGGTAAATGGCAAACAGTGCAGACCCAGATCAGATGCCACAGAACTGATCAGGGTCTCCACTATTTGCAAATAGTTTAGCCATTTTTCTCTAGGAGTAGGAATATGTAAATTTCATAGCTAGATGTACCTAAAATTGAAATTGGACTCTTCCAATATATAGTGTGGGAGAGTCTATTCAGTCTACAATGGGTTAACCAGTGGCTTGAACTTTCCATGTCTAGAAAAAATTAACATGGTCCAAAAGATGTCTGAGTCTTTGAAGATTGACTGTATACAGAATTATAATGCTGCAAGTTGCTGGTAAAGATAGAATATGATCTGCATACTTACTTTTTCTATCAATAAAGTTTTATTCACATTTAAACATTTTTGTAAATTGTCTTTATGTTTTTCTATTAATTTCTGTTGTGCTGTTAACTGTCTTCTCAGCTCATCTGTTTGCTGAAAAACAAAATACGCAGGTGAAAATAGCTATTCCTTTACTGAACATGGTTACTGCAAGACAAAAACTTAAGTAGTTGTCATTCCAGTTCCTTGATTAACACCATTTTTTTTGCGGCCAACCGTCATTTTTTTTGTTCTTAGTATTTCTGCTTTTAATATTTACAATGTAGATCGCTATTTTCCAGTATTAGAATTCATAAAAAAAAAAAAAAATATATATTTATTAAAAAAAAATAAATAAATAAAAATATAAAATAATTAAAACTAGCTATTTTATTTTACACACTCATGGATGCAGAACACACACACAACATATGCACATAAGCACCACACACACACACACAAATCTGTTGTGTATCAATGTTTTCAACACACAGAGCGGACACAAGTATACATGGTAGAAATGGCTATGTTCAATGTTCAAAGGGCAATAGCTCCAAAAGTAGGCAAACCAGAGTTTTGGTTCATAAGTTCTGCATGTTGTCTCACGGTGCTTTAAATTTGTGTGAAGTTTCATCAAAATATCTGAAACTGTTTCCAACTTACAGAGCTGACACCAGTACATGGTAGACATGGCTATTTTCAATATTTATGATGTTCAAAGGGCCGTAACTAAACAGGTAGGTAAACCAGAGTTATGGCTCTTGTGTTCTGCACGTCGTCTCATGGTGCTTTCCATTTGTGTGAGACTTCATGAAAATATCTCAAAACAGTTTTCAACTTACAGAGTGGACATGAGTAAATGGTGGAAATGGCTATGTTTAGTGTTCAAAGGGCAGTAACTCCAAAAGTAGGCAAACCAGAGTTACTACATGTGTTCTGCACGTCGTCTCATGGTGCTTTACATTTGTGTGAAGTTTCGTGAAAATATCAAGAATGGTATCAGAGTTATGGAGCTGACACGAGTATAAGGTAGAAATGGTTATGTTCAGATGAGTATAAGGTAGAAATGGTTATGTTCAGAGTAAAACGGTATCAGTTATGCAGCGGACACGAAATTATGAAGTGCTGACAGATGGACGGATAGACAGACACTCAAAATTTCTGACAGTATAACATAATACCGCACCACTTTTTGTGGCGGGGCATAAAAAAAGAAGAACACACCCGTAATAAATCTTCTATTTTCTGATCCTTCTGCTCAAGATCAGATGCTGAGTGAGCTTGTAATGACTGAATATCAACCATTGTCATCTCCGTCTGAAATTAAATCATATATACAATCAACATAACCACCATTTAAACAGACTGTGTTGGGTTTAACGACCCATCAACCCTTGTGGGTCATTTTGTGTCATCTCCCGGAGAAAGGGAGAAAAGAGATAGAAGAGATAGTAGAAAGAAGTGGGCAGGGGAGAAAGAGGAACAGGAATGAAAGTGAAGAAACAGAAGAAATAAAAACATTCCCCCTCTACCCTTACCTGCTACAAGGATAGCAGGCGTTACCCAACTGTAAGCCAAAATCAGTTGGACACCCCAGTGACGTAAGATACACGACAACTTCGCCACACCCGACCACCCCGTTGATTCAAGAAAGGCAGTTGTCAGTTTCTAGCAAAAGAATTTGCACAAGTATTGGTTAACCGCTTAGAGACTAAGCCTGCCCAGGAAAAAGTGTGGTTAGGTAATTTTGTTTGTTTTTGTTGAGGTTTTACGGCCCAGTAAACCCAATGGGGTCATGTCGAGCGCGGTCAGTTTACCTAACCACACGTTTACTGGGCAGGCTTAGTCCTCTAAGCGGTTAACCAGTATTGTGCACATTCTTTCGCCAGAAACTGACAACTGCCCTTCTTGAACCAGCGGAAGGGAGAGAATAACCGTAGAAAATATTTCATGATCAATCTCCACGAAAGAATGTTGCCGACCTCGGCGGGGGGTTGAACCCGCGACCTCCTGGTCTCCAGTCGGACGACGCATCCAACTGAGCCACCGAGGCCGGCTGTGGTTAGGTAAACTGACCAGCTTGACATGACCGTAATGGGTTGACTGGGCTGTGAAACCTCAACTCAATCAAACTATAAGATTATTTATTATTTGAATAAACCCATAAGAACCCTGATGCTATATGCGTCAATATTCATCCTCAAAGCTACCTTGATTCTGGTGAAGATTTGTAAATGATTTTTAATATATATATGGATAGGGACCATCTTAGTCAAGTAAAAGCAACCATCTAAACAAACTCTTAATCCCCCTTTAACAGAAGGTTTTGTATATGTTAATGATAGGATGATTTTATACATGTACATTGCACAGGAGCAGACAACCTAGGGGTTACAATTTGATTGTAACTGCTTTGATCATATTATTTGTAAGTTTCAATAATTAGTTGTTATTTTGAGAAAATGATTTTTCAAAATTTCCAGGCTGTCAAGTGTATTTTGGTGCAAAATATATATCCTGGGCTTAAAAAAATAGGAAATTTATGGGAAAAATATAGGAAAAAAATAGGAAATTTATAGGATAATTATCAAGGTTTAGCAGCAAAAAAGTCCTTATTATCATAAAAAAGTACCCAAAACGCAGGTATTCTAAATTTAAACAGATGGTTTAATAAAGACAAAAAGCAACAATAAGTTTTGGTAATATGATTAAAACTTCTGTTAGCCACTGTCAGATTTTGATATTTTTGATATGGTCCTGGCCTCCACCTCCCCTTACAGCCAGCCCTCAATCACCATCTTAAATGTCATCAAAGGTTTTATATTAGTGGCAATAAAAAAATTAATTTATAATCATCTTTGTTGCTTTAAGTCAACAAAACATCAAATGTGTTTGACCAATTCAAGATAGGTTGTGTTGCAATAAATACAAGATACATGAGTTACTGACTAGGTTACTCTGTTTAATGACTAGCTCATGTAACATCCTGAAAAAATGAAGTTTTAAAGAAACCATCAAGAGAAAATTATGAATACAGTTATACATAACTGTCTTTGTGCATTTACCATTGATATCTTGGGATGGTCAAGCACATAGCAAAGTATCAATATGGAAAGTAATAGAACTTTAAGAAACTGACAAATAATTTTGCCTAGTTTAGTCATTGTATTACTTGTACTATGAATTCTCTTAATCATATTCTTGAAGTTGAAAATACAACTTATCAAGCTTAGGCATTGTACTTCTTGTACTATGAATTCTCTTAATCATGTGCTTGAAAAATGAAAATATAAGTGACCATAGTATTACACTATCAAAACTGAGAAAAAAATAACACTAATCTGGCATACAAGTCACTAACTCAAAATTTGGTTTTATTGGCTAAGTTCACCTCATTTCTTAGTTTTCTTTGAAGCCACCCGAGCAATGTTCTCCAGGTTTTTCGTTTTCCTACCTTCCACTGATTTCTGTTCTTCATTTACTCTGTCTAGATGCTCTGTTGATCCTTTGATCTTTTTCTGAACAGTCTCGAACATGGACTGACTCACTGATGCACTAGAAAAATCTCTCTTTCTTATTGCTCTAGCCAGTTTTTCATTTCCTTCTTCTAGCAGTTTTTCAGTAGCATGAAGTTCTTCTTTAGTGTTCTTTTCTTTATCATTCAGCTTTTTCATTTTTTCATTCAAAGACTCTTTTTCTTTTGCTGCTTCTTGTTTTGGTTTTTCAAGCTGTGCACGCTCTTCTTTCTTTTGCTGTCTATTCTTCTCCTCCTCTTCCCTCTTTTGCTTTTCCTCTTCTAGCCTTGTAAACTCTATGACTACCTCTGACATAACCTATTAGTTCCTTGGTAAGAGGTACACATTCTGGCTGCATATGTTCAGGATCATGGATTTTCACAGCCTCTTTAGAAAGTCTGTTCCCTATAACTGATTTTGATGACAGCTTTACCCTATCTTTTCCCAACATTTTCTTATTATCTGATAGCCCTCTTTCAACATAAGCATTACCATGTGGCAATGCCAGCACTCCTTTTACTATTTTTCCAAGCCTAGGGTACTTATCTTTGCCACTACCAGTTTTCAATTTCAGAATGTCTCTCCAGTAATGATCAATCCTTCTCAACTCAACTTCATCATCTTTCTCTATTTTCCAAAGTTTCTCATCAATTTCTTCCCCTTGGTATACCGTCCACTCATCAGTGATCAATGCCATATCTTCTTCTGCAAAAGGTAACTTCCTTGCTACCCTTTCTATTGCTGAACTGCTACTGGGCTTAAGTCTATGTTCAGGATGTAAACAGCCCAAATCTTTCAGAAGTTCATTATCAAATGGAAAATTAGATAACAGGTATGACACTCCAGTATTGAAGAACTTTCTTATATCTAAAAGTGCTCTTTTCTGTTTCCCAGAATCCAGATTCCCCAACACCCGTCTTGTTGAATTCCCAATTATCATCTCTTTGTCTGACAACTGATTCTGTAGCTCACCATGCTTTACCTCTTTCAGATCCTGTCCAGTTTTATTCTGATATACAGATGCTTTGACATAACTGCCCATCATCATGTAAACAAGCCGACACAGTTCTTCATACAACACATGAACTAACAAAGCTTCTGTCTAGAACGATTCCAGAAATGAATAATACAGAGGCATCACTGACTGTAGGAAGTGAAGTTCAACTAAAGTTTGCTTATTTTGAAGTCCTGTACATGACCTTTTAAACGCGGAACTGGTTGGAGCATTTTTTTTATCCTTGTTTGCAAGATCTGTAAAATATTTCTGGAGAGGCTCCCACTGTTCAATAAGCCTGTCTACTACAGGACCAAGTGTCAACCACCGAGAAGGAACATGTCTTAAGAAGGTATGGGTTTCCACTTCTTCTAGCTGAATGAACTTGAACTCCTCTCTTCTGGCAGATGATATCTTGAAAAAAGAATGAATGTCCACAGCAAGATCATCCACTGGTGTACCATATACCTCAAGAGCCTTACAGAAACTATTGTGAACAACATGAAGGTTACATGTTCCAATGTTTATCATTCCTGGATTTCCAGCACCTTTCAAAGACGTATTAACAGCTCTAAAAATGGTCTTATTTACATTTGGTCCATCACTGCTTAATGTAAGTACAGAGGATAGGTAAACCTCATCTTCCTCTAATTTGTCCACCATGGCAGCAGCAACCTTTGCACCTTCTGCATGTCCAAACATCAATGCTGTATAGAAACATCTGACAACTTCATTCTGTTCTTCAGACCATGAAGCGGAAATGTAAATCCATTTGTTTTATCATGGTGGTTTCATCATAGTGAAGAGTTACAGGGTTCTTACTTTAATTTACATCATAGATTAACTGTTTTTGAAAATAGGGCCTTGTATTGAACATCAATGCACTTAATCTGCAGCATTTTAAAAAATATAGGAATTTGGTAAAAAATATAGGAAATGGGGTTAAAATATAGGACAAGAATTCCGCGGAAGGCGTCATCGCACCTGCTGGGGCAAAAGTCACAGGAGCCACAATCAGAACGCGGTTATTAAATAAGTTTATTTCATTCTTAGCAGTGCTTAGTCGGAAAACTGGGTTGAAAAAAATGTAGACAAAATGCCTAGTGGTGCACATATATTCCAGGCCAGTCCCATTCCCTCTAATGGCTATATCTTCAGCACTGACTTTTCGTATCATACAGCCCAATGATAATGGAATGTTGACGTAAAATGTGTAAAAGCCACTGGAGCATGAAATACAGATCAAGGTCACGGGTCAAGGTACCTGCTAATTCAGTACATCAAGGAGAAGCACAATGCAAGGTATGGTGGTTGTAGGCCTTATAGTTGAGGATTTATCAAACATCAACGTAAAATGTGTCAAATATAGGTCAAAGTCACCGGGTCAAGGAACCTGCCAAGCCAGTGCAATGAGGTGAAGCACTATGCAAGGTTTAGTGGTTGTAGGTCTTATATTTGAGGAGATACCGAACATCAATATAAAATGTGTCAAAGTCACTGGAGTGCACAATATAGGTCAAGGTCACCAGGTCAAAGTACCTGCCGAGTCAGTACATCGAGAAGAAGTGCTATATAAGGTTTGGTGGTTGAAGGCCTTACAGTTGAGGACATATGGAAGGGTGACGTAAAAGGTGTAAAAGTCAATGGAGCACGAAATATAGGTCAAGGTCACCCAGTCAAGGTACCTGCAGAATCCGTACATTGAGGAGAAGCACTATGCAAGGTTTGATGGTTGTAGGCCTTATAGTTGTGGAGACATTGAACATTGACGTAAAATGTGTAAAAGGCACTGGAGCGCAAAATATAGGTCAAGGTCACCAGGTCAAGATACCTGCCGAATCAGTACATCTAAGAGAAGCACTATGCAAGGTTTGGTGGCTAGGGGTCTTACACTTGAGGAGATCTGGAATGTTGACGTAAATTATGTCAAAGTCACTGCAGCCAAAATATAGGTCAAGGTCACCAGGTCAAGGTATCTGCCAAGTCAGTACATTGACAAGAAGCACTTTGCAAGGTTTGATGGTTGTAGGCCTTATAGTTGAGGAGATATCGAACGTCGACGCAAAATATGTCAAAGTCACTGGAGCGCAAAATATACGTCAAGGTCACCGGGTCAAGGTACCTGCCAAGTCAGTACATCTAGGAGAAGCACTATGCAAGGTTTGGTAGTTGTACGCCTTATAGTTGAGAAGATCTGGAACGTCAACATAAACTGTGTCAAAGTCAATGGAGCGCAAAATATAGGTCAAGGTCACTGGGTCAACATACCTGCCAAGTCAGGAGGTCAGGGAGATGTGTCATGCAAGGTATGATGGTTGTTGTAGAATTGTAGTTGATTAGAATACTAACTTTGACGTAAATGTCGAACTTCGACATAACACTGTTAACAGACAGACGGACGGACAAACAGACAGACGAATGGAAAAGCGGGCACCTATGTCACAAAGTCGGGAGGTCCGGGAGATATTTCATACAAGGTTTGATGGTTGTTTAGTCTTGTAGTTGATTAGAATACTAACTTTGACATAAATGTCGAACTTTGACATAACAGAACTGTTAAGAGACAGACAGATGGACAGACGAACAGACAGACGAATGGAAAAGTGGGCACCTATGTCGCAAATTCGGGATGGGCAGGGAGATGTTTCATGCAAGGTTTGATGGCTGTTTAGTCTTGTAGTTGATTAGAATACTAACTTTGATATAAATGTCGAACTTTGACATAAATGTTGACAGACGGACGGACGAATGGACAGACATACGGAAAAGAGGACGTCTATGTTGCAAAGTCAGGGGTCAGGGAGATGTTTCATGCAAGGTTTGTTGGTTGTTTAGTCTTGTAGTTGATTAGAATACTAACTTTGACATAAATGTCGAACGTCAACATAAATGTTGACAGACGGAGGGACGGACGGACAGAAAATCGGACGCCTATATCGCACCCTGCTACAAGCAGGTGCGATAAAAAGTATAGGAAACCTGAAAAAATAGGAAAAAATAGGAAAAATAGGAACACTTGACAGCCTGAATTTCCCCTATACAGACCTATGCTATGGGGAAGCAAGTCTGACATTGCTAAAGAAAGGTCAAAGATCAACCTAGGATTATCATTTGAATCTGGAAAAGATTTATGTGTTTTTTTACTATTCATGGGCATGAAGGACAACTTGGTCAATTGAGTTTGAATAAATTTTCAATCCCATTTCGACAGAAGGCACCACATGGGATCTGGTTGAAACAGGCTAAACAGTTTCAGAGGAAGCATTTAAAGATTCCATGATTTTATACATTTATACAGCCCCGAGGCAGCAGCACATAAATACAGAAGGGATTAAAATTTAATGGTTTTGCTGAATAAAATGTCATGCCTTTTCAGGGACTCTTTCTTTCTTAAAATTTGTTTCTAAACATTTTAAATCTTCATGCTTAAAGTTAAAATTTAGTTCTGGCAACAGGTTTTAAATAATTTTATGGTAAGACAAGCTTTTCACTCACCTGAGACGTTTTTGATGACACAAAACAAGGGGGATAACCCATACTGTTGGAATTACTATTTGGGGAGGGAGCCATGACTGTCTGCAAGAGAAAATAAACAAGAATATTCAGAACAAGTATGTTCGTGTTGATGTTTAACGCTAACATGCTGGTTAATAACTTCAGCCGACAAAATTTTAACCCTAAAACTGCCAATCACAACAATTGTCGTCTGCTTTGTCATCTGCTTATGATTTTAAAAGTCTTTTTTAAAAAAACAGTGTGGACCCAGTTCAGATGATGTTCTGTTTCATTTGAGATACATATGAAGGAAAATGTTAAGTTTTCATCTTTTAAATGCATACAATAAGCCTAACAAAACTAATGTCCCTCCCACAGATAGCTTTGGCTAGTGACTTTGATTTTCACTCAAAAAGTCAACTTTTGACCTTTTTTTGGCGAGTGTCTTTCCCTGACGTACGAAAGCACAACAGGACAGCATGATTTCTATGGGGAAATAAAATACCACTAGTTACTCATCTTGAGCCGTAGCCCTCTCCATCCAGCAGTAAACAGAGGAATTGTTATGGAGAAGTACTGGGTGATAATTATCCCATAATATCAATTATTCTTTCTTATTTCTCCATAAAAACATATGTTGTGGGTAGTCATTAGAAGTGCCTCACTGAGGCACTTCTAATGAGTACCAACAACATATGTTTTTATGGAGAAATAAGAAAAATTATCCCATAATTATCAGTTTATCACCTTATATTCCTTTACCATTCCTCTGGACCGTAAAGCAGCTCCAGCTAGATAAGGCAAATAACTACGGAGTTCTCCAACCCCCCATCCCACCCCCAACATCACACCTTGGACATTCTCTGTTATGCTTCACCTCAAAAAGAGGTTTTCAGTGAGTACCCAGAAGGTATGTTTCGGTACAAAATTAACAACAATAAAAAAATCTTCTCAATACTCTACGACTTAAAGATACTTACATACTGAACACCTTGTGGCGAGGGCGACTTTGTCCCAATTGTGGACAATTGACTCTGACTACGACTAGGAGATTGGCATTGCTGCAAATAGATGGAAAATGGTGAGAAATCCATCCTTGACTTTGCGGGAATCTCAAGAATCCTGAGAGCAAAGAAAAGTTTTCATTTGGGGTGCAATTAAGAGCCTCCTATGAAATGTAATCAAACTGACTTCTGATATTTCCTAAATGATTTACTGCACTGAGAACCCTTTCATTACTCAATTCCTGTCAACCCATACATGTATGTACAAGCTGTCACCGTAGGGTAAAAAGTCAAGAACATATATTTTGAGTTATTGACTTCTTGCACTAAGGTGATGATGTAGGTCACTGCAACTTTCATATGTTTATCACCATTTAATGCATGCTATTTCATTGCTATTTATAAGCATTTAGTCAACCTTGGCATTAACCCTTGTCATGCTGAACCCAGATATACCCTGCCTATGCAAACAGTGTAGATCCAGATCAGTTGGAGAAGCCAACTGATCTGAAGCTGCACTGTTTGCCATTTAGTATATGAATTTATAGCAATAATCCAGATCAAGTAACCTGATTGGCTGAAAATTAGAAGTGGGCATGGCATCTTAATATATTCAGCAGGACAAGGGTTAATTAATATTTAAAAACATTCAGGACAGTAGACAAGCAGAGCATTTGGCTGTGTTTTCTCATTCTTCAAGAAAAGCGACATACTAAGATCATTTTAGAATCATCTAACTTAGACAATTCTAATGATAGTCAAAAAAGGGCATTTTTGTGAAGGAATAGTTATAAACAACTATTTCATCTCGGTCATAAACTTGATCTTGGGTTCTGTTAATCATGGAGGTGTAGACGGGTGGTGCTTTTTGACTTCAAAATTCTATGGAACTTCTGAAAATCATAAAACCATCATCTGATGAATATTTCTAATTTGAAACTTCTCCAAGGTGCCCGTCTCCCTCTACAACTTATATCGAAGAAAGTTTCTTAAACAATGTAAATTTAACAAGTTTTCAAGAAATTTCTACTTAAAAAAAGACAATAAAAATGAGTTTAACAAATTAGGCTAAAGTGTTGACCATTATTATGAATGTGTACATAGAGTCATTTCATTTACATAACATCTTTTTTTATAACTGTGGCAGCTCTATCTGCAATGTGATAGCAACGAGTAGTTACAAGAGAAGAATTGGTGCAAAAAAAAAAAAAAAAATCAGCACCTCAATTATCAAACTGGCGATCTTTACCTTAAAATATTCATTGATCTTCTTCCCATTGGCTTCTGGCCTTGTTGTCTTGCTTAAAACTGCAAAAGATTGACACAGTTTATCAGTAAGTACACCATCTGCAAACTCAACAAATGACAAATGTTATTCTCATGGCTTTAGCTAAGGTAATCTTTCCAACTCAAAAAAATGTTGAGTTTTCTTATTTCTCCATGAAAACATGTTGTGTTTGTTTGTTTTATTCGGGCTCTACGTCGCTTTCAACAATCTTTCAGTCATATCGTGACGGTGTCTGGCTATGGCAGGGAGCTCAACACTCACTTTCAGAGGGCTGTCCCACTGAAATATCAGCTCAATGCTCACTTTTTGAGTGCTTTCACTGAAGTATCACTCCTCAGACACTTGACATGATATTCCACCCAGTCACATTATACTGACACTGAGCTGACCAGTTCTGATTCCTAGCTCTATTTTCTTAATGCTGAGCACCAAGCGAAAGAGCAGCCAGTACTATTTTTAAAGTCTTTGGTATGACTCGGCTGCGGATCGAACCCACAACCTCCCAGTCATGAAGCGGATGCTCTACCGAGCCACTGTGCTGGTTACCTATGTTGTGGTACTCATTAGAAGCCCCTCACTGAGGTGCTTCTAATGAGCACCGACAACATAAGTTTTCATGGAGAAATAAGAAAACATATATTGGGTACTCATTAGAAGCGTCTCAATGTTTTCATGAAGAAATATGAAAAATATCTTATCTAGATTTGATTGTGTTGGGGTTTAACGACACGTCAACCCTTGAGGGTCATTTTGTGTCGTCTCCCAGAGAAAGGGAGAAAAGAGATAGAAGAGAGAGTAGAGGAGATGAAAGAGAGGGACAGGGAAGAAAGAGGAACAGGAATGAAAGTGAAGAAACAGAAGAAATAAAAACATTCCCCCTCTACCCTTACCCACTACAAGGATAGCAGGCCTTGCCCAACTGTAAGCCAATATCAGTTGGACGCCCCAGTGATGTAAGATACACAGCACCTTCGCACCACCCGACCACCCCATCTTATCTAGAGCTATGGCATTATTTTCAAGGAATAGGCCTGATTATTTCATGCTATATGCAACAACTGGGAGTAATTTCAATAAACTGCTACATGACACTGTCTGTTGACATTTAAATATTTGATACCCGAGCTACTGTGATGTAACTTTGTTCTGGTGGTCTGACAGGAGTTAGGCCACATTTAAAATTATTTCTGTTTGCCCTCTCTCAACTCTGACAGATATTTTTGGGTAGATAGGTAGAAAATTAAATGTATGAAATCCGCCAGAAATGTCAGAATCGAAATACATGTATAAGTGAAAATTGACCATTTTTTACATAAATTTAATATATCTGTCTATAACAGTAATATGAAAAGCAGCATGCCTGCCATATTTTATGGAGAGCATATATTCAAGGCTTTATTCAGAGCTTCTTTACTTTTAAAATGATTGAAAAAAAAAAAATCTGGCACTCTAGAAGTCCAATAAAAAATTTTGAGTAGGCAGGATTTCTTTGGGTAGGTAGGGAGAGGGCAGACAAACTAATTTTTTTATTTTGGCCTTAGAAAATTTCCACAAGAAATTCATATGCTTTTAGTTCGATATAAAATTCTTAGTATGAGAACTTGTTATTGAAGTACATTGTATCACTGAACAAACAGTAAAAAACTGACAAGTCAGCACAGGCCATTAGCCAATGTAAAAATCTGGGCCCAGTTGTTCAAAGCTAACGACGTCGTTAGTTAACGATTCGTTAAAATTCAAATCGAATGATATGCAAATATGCTGAAATTTTTTGCTGAAAAAATGTGAGTAGCTTTTGCAGTGCAAAAGCTACTCACATTTTTTCAGCAAAAAATATCAGAATATTGTATATTGAATCTGCTAAAACAGTTAACGAAATGACCCTTAACGAGCTCGTTAAGCTAACGACGCTTTGAACAACTGGGCCCTGGCAAAGAATGTTGTGTTTACAAAGAAATCAACTATACAAATAGCTCCTGATAAGGAACTTTTTTAACTGATTTTTTTTTTTTTTTTTTTGGCACTCTGTTTTAACAAAAAAAAGTGTTCATGTTTTTCTTATTTCCAAATGAAAACATATGCTGTGGGTACTCATTTGAAGCACACAGTTGAAGTGCCTTGTACTTTTGGGTTGACTTATTTGAGGTTATTTCATCAAATTTTTTTTCACTTTTATCATCATCATCATCATCAGATTTTTATAGACTACAAATCTTGAATGACCCAAATAGAAAGCTCTGAATTTCATTTCTTTATAACTTGCCTACAAAAAAAAAACTTGAGAAAAATATGTTTTTAAAAATAGATTTTTCTGATTAGTCGACTATAAAATAGCTTTCCGATCATCAGTCACAAGAGGCAAAAGTAACTGATGATCTATTAGAATGAATCATCAGTGGCAAAACTAATTAATACGGTGTGTATGATGCACCATAAAAAAAACAACATATTCCTTACTTCCTGCCTCATTAGTATCACTATTCGTTGGCTTCCGTTTTCTCTTTCTCTCTGTGGGAGTCCTCTTCTCAGGGGTGTGGGGTGTAAGAGCCTGAAAATGTACAAAGCATAGGCCCAGATATGATTGGGTATCAGGTATATTTCTCTTATTTCCATAGGTCTAGATAAGGGAGGGTTATCTGGTAAATATTTTTCTTATTTCTCCACAAAAACATATGTTGTGGGTACTCATTAGAAGCGCCTCAGCTCCACAAAAACATATGTTGTGGGTACTCATTAGAAGCGCCTCAAAAACATATGTTGTGGGTACTCATTAGAAGCGCCTCAGCGAGGCGCTTCTAATGAGTACCCACAACATATGTTTTTGTGGAGAAATAAGAAAAATGCTGAGGCGCTTCTAATGAGTACCCACAACATATGTTTTTGTGGAGAAATAAGAAAAATATCAATACTTTTGGATTGAAAAAAGCGCCTTAACTAGTGCTATGCTATTTCTCAACAAAAACATATGTTGTGGGTACTCATTAGAAGCGCCTCGTTGACCTTTAGTTTGCAGCAGCAAGAAGATGATGCCAGTTGACCTATATCCATCTAGTAGTAATGTAAATCACACAGCAACGACTTCAAAGAAGACTTTCAGAAATATAAACAAAGCATAAAAAACAACAAAACACACATAATACACATAAGAATTCTGCATGGGTGTTGTTGGACTTGCCAGCACCTTCCAGTATTACAGTGAACCCTTGTTTCTACAACAGCATTTGTTCCCAAAGACATTGCCATTAAAATGAATCTGCTGTTGTAAAGAATTCTCAATGAGTATAATGATATGCAACAAACGCCATGGTTAACTTCTTTATAAACCATATGCTTTGGATATTTGTTAGAATCGCTCGCCAAGCCTTATTTTCTCTGAAAAAAAAAAATTATGCTACCTTTTTTCTTGGTGCTTTAAGAGTTCAGCGTTGCAAATGTGCATTTCAGCACTTTTAAGCAGAATATAAAATACTCATTATACCAAAACTTTATCTAGAGCACTGTACCCACTCTTATCTAAACCTATAGGTCACTAACAGTGACCTAGTTTTGATGGATAGGAACTGTGATGACTGGATGCTTGTACTGAAGATGAGGGCTAGCACATAGGGAAGCTGAGATAAAAGTTCAACACTGATAGGCTGACCTGGGCCCAGTTGTTCAAAGCTAACGATGTCGTTAGTTAACGATTCGTTAAAATTTACATCGAGTGATACGCAAATATGCTGTTTTTTTTTGCTGAAAAAATGTGAGTAGCTTTTGCAGTGCAAAAGCTACTCACATTTTTTCAGCAAAAAATATCAGAATATTGTGTATTGAATCTGCTGAAACAGTTAACGAAATACCCTTAACGAGCTCGTTAAGCTAACGACGCTTTGAGCAACCGGGCCCTGGTGTCTATTTAAACTAAAGTAGGTCACTGTGCTCTAATTCTGTGGGAGGTAACCTAAGGTGATGGGATACATGTACTAATGATACTTGATGGGGCTGGCGATTTTCAAAATGTGGGTCACAAAGACTCAGTTTTGTGGGAGGACATCTGGGTTGGTGGGATGAATGCATTGACGTCTGAGGGATGGATGCATTGACGTCTGAGGGGGGCTCATACCAACTGAAACAGAGATATTGAGTCCAATACAGTATCACTTCACAAAAGTAGATCACAGTGAAAAATCTGACCCTGAAAACCTGACCATGATTGAATTTTTGTAAAAGCAGGTCACAGTGACAAATCTGACCCCAAAATATGACCAGGTGTTGAGTTTTGCAAAAGTAGGTTAGTGACCAAGTTTTGAGACAGGTCACCTAGGGTATAAGCATTTCTGTGATTTCGATTTGTCAGGCCATAGTTTAACAGAATCATAGCACATGGAGAAAGAGAACAACCCACACAAGAAATCCTGTATTCCCCAATCTTTCTCAGCAGGGGTATAACATACTGATGGACCATCAGTGTGAGGGGTAGATAGAAAAATCCGTCTCGAGAATCACTGTCTCGCATCACGAGGCTTGCCAAGTGATGCCAGACTGTGATCCCGAGGGACATATATTTCTATCTACCCCTCACACCCATGAAGAATTCTTTTTTTTTTGCACACCTGTCATTTCTGAAATACATGTATAGATTTTTTAATAATGCAGTCACTTCGATTGCTGACGTCTGCCATATCATAATGACATTACTATGCCGTTTAATGATGTTCAATGACGTAAACCTTAACAATGGCGTATGTGATGTCCATTACAACCAGTGCATATCAAACACATGAGAACTCTAGATTTTTATCTTACCCTGGGTAAGATAAGAATTTCTATCCAGGATTAAATCCCAGATTTCCTTATCTGGTGTGCAAGATTATCAGCCCAGTTTTTTAAATCCCCAGATAAGGTTTTTTTTTTTTGTTTTTTTGTTTTTTTGTTTTTTTTTTCAACCAAAAAGTATTGTTACTTTTTCTATTTTCTCCATGAAAACAAATGTAGTGGGTACTCATTAAAAGCAGCTCAGTTAGTACCCACAACATATGTTTTAGTGCAGGAAATAATACAATATTTACTTGACACCCTGTCTTATCTGGAGCTATGGTTTTCTGTAGAATAACAACACATATACAGTCTGACATCAATGGCTTAACATGTCTGGGACCATGGAAATTTGTTCCAGACATAGGCAGTTCGAGCAACCGAGGGTAAATTACTGTGCTAGCTCAGGAGGCAAAGGGGATGTTTTTGTTTTTTTTGATCTTCTACAAAATAATGGTATGATGAGTGTACTCATTAAACTCGCACTGATGAAGCAATTCTAAGGAGTATTACAACATACCTTTTCATGAATAAATAAGAAGACTTTCCTTAAGTATCCCTCAATATGTTTTCTTGAACTTTTGGAAGAACCGTATTCGACCTAATTACCGCACTGTGGGCTTAGGTTTTTTGAAATTACTGGGAATACTCATTTGTGGTAAAATATGTACATGTATCTATGGATACATTAAAAAAAAAGCATCAGAAAAAGACTTATTTGATGATGATTATGCGATTGTTTCTGATTTTCTTTATAAAGGCATATGTTGAGGGGTACTCATTTGAATTGCATCAACAAGTTGATGAAATTCAAATGAGTACCCACAACATATGCCTTTATAAAGAAGTAGACAAAAAGTACACTGGCTGTAATCTGAAGACTACGGAATTGCTTGACTGTGCGCTTATAGGGCTATGTGCTGTAATTAGACTGAATATGGTATTTTCCAGGGCCCAGTTGTTCAAAGCGTCGTTAGCTTAACGAGCTCGTTAAGGGTCATTTCGTTAACTGTTTTAGCGGATTCAATATACATTATTCTGATATTTTTTGCTGAAAAAATGTGAGTAGCTTTTGCATTGCAAAAGCTACTCACATTTTTTCAGCAAAAAAATTCAGCATATTTGTGTATCACTCAATGTAAATTTTAACGAATCGTTAACTAACGATGTCGTTAGCTTTGAACAACTGGGCCCAGGGATTCAGTGAGCTTGAATCAGTCATGGTAAACATGGTGGTTGATCTGTACACTCACCTCTTCATCTCTGTCATAGGAGCCTGCACTCAGATTACTACTTGTATCTTGTGAGTGTTGGTGGGCAGCCATCTGTCCCGCAGGCTGGGGTAGGTTCAGAGGCTGAAACTAGAATAGTAAAATAGTTTTGATCGATTGTGTTGGGGTTTAACAACTCGTCAACCCTTTTGGGTCATTTTTGTGTCATCTCCGAGAGAAAGGGAGAAAAGAGATAGTAGAGTTGATGAAAGTGAGGGACAGGGAAGAAAGGGAGGGACAGAGAAGAAAGAGGAACAGGAATGAATGTGAAGAAACAGAAGAAGTATAATCATTCTCCCTCTACTCTTACTTACTATAAGCCAACTGATCTGGATTTACACTGTTTGCAAAGGCAGGACATATCCAGGTTCAGCAGGGCTAGGGTTAAATTGGCTTGCCCTTTTTTCTCAGTTATGGCATAAATCTGCCTGTCTTTTATCTCTAGCCAGATAAGGTCACACTTTAAACCCTAATACCCCTTTATCAAAATGCCCATCTCAAATGCTACAGATCCCTTTTATACTTACTGTAATAACGAGACCCAATACCTAATTCACAGGTATTTTTGCAGAAAAAATGTGAGTAGCTTTTGCAATACAAAAGCTACTCACATTTTTTCAGCAAAAATATTAGCGTATAGGCCATATTTAATGATCAAAGTTTTTCGATTCAATAACTAGAGCATTAGTTTTGAACAACTGAGCCTAGATTGTTCAAGAATTCCAGTACACTGTCAGTAGTTGACCAAAGGTTTGTTTGTCTGTTTAGCTCTAGATAAGGTGTAAATTTTGAAGTCGAATATAAGAAAACATGAATTACATGTACTACGGACCAAATTTTTTATGTTCTTCTGAAGTGAAATTCAGTCCAACTATTTGGTTGTTTTAAAGTGAAATTCAGTCCAACTCTTCAAAAATCAGTTTCGGAACAAAGAGACGGCATTTTCTCAAGCCCTGGAACAAGCAGTTTCAATCATTTCTACAAGACATTGACCTTGGAATATTTCTTGTGGGCAGGTAAATGAAGGTAGGCTAACCTCCTGTGTTTTGTTTTCTCACTTCTCTCAAAAAACCGTGCCAATTTTATTTTTAAAACTAGAAATGTGTCCACAGATGCCCCCGCCTAAAGAACTTGCTAACACCAGACATGGATGGAGAAGGCTGGACAGACTGACTGACAGGGGTATCGGGTAGATAAGTCGGATGCTGCAAGTAAAATTTTACTTCTGGCTGAACTGAGCCGTTTAATCATGTTCTTCTATGAAGGACATTCACCTCTTGTTCGTCTGTCATTACTGACAATGACCAATCCTAATCAACTGTGTGATGTGTTATTATTTGTGTGTTCTAAGATGGCTGATGAGACCAATCTTAGCTCTAAACTGCCTGTTGCAGATAGAACAAGAGAGGTCTGAGGAAGAAAGCTCTGTTGGTGATGCCTTAGCTCTGGCTTTCCACTGTGCAGGTTTCTGCTCGGCTTCGCTGATTCTTTTTGCTTCGTATTCACCAGCTCCCCTTTTTATGAGGCCTCGCCACTTTGTACAATCTTGTGCAATCTGTTCCCATGACTCTGTTGGTATGTTGAAGTCTTTAAGGGAGGCTTTGAGGGTGTCCTTGTATCGCTTCTTCTGACCACCATGGGAGCGTTTTCCTACTTGAAGTTCTCCATAGAGGATTTTCTTTGGCAAACATTCATCAGGCATTCTGGTAACATGGCCTGTCCATCTTAAATGTGTCAATTTCAGAAGAGTATGTATACTCTGCATCCCTGCCCTTTTCAGTACTTCTGTGTCTGGAATCCTGTCTTGCCACTTGATCTTTAGAAGTTTTCTAAGACAGCTTGTATGGAAGTGGTTCAGTCTTTTGTGCCAATTTCAGAAGAGTATGTATACGCTTAAGGAAAGTGACTATATAGTACCAAGCCACCTGTGTGCAGGTCCGCAACTACAGCTTCCAGTGTTTCCTCACCTGCTGCTTCGACGCTCGCCCATCGCCACAGGGCTTTTGTATGATTTGCATATATGTGCTTGCTGTGAATGCGTGTTGCTGATTAAGATGACATGGGCTATGAATTGGATTATAGTGAGGGAGAGGTGCGCAGTCAACCTCACTCTCTCATCCTGACCTAGCTGGATCCAGAGGCAAGACAGTGTCAGGACATCTGGAGCTAAGCCCGGATGCAGTGGATGACCATGACTTCTTTTGTGCCTTGTCATGCTCTCCATGCTCCACAACATGCTGCTGCATCACCATTTGGGCAGTTGAATCATAGTAATGATTTCTTCCGCCCCAGCTGCCGAAGCAGATTTTACATAACTGGAACAGGCAAATCCAGGTATGCAAGCTTTTTGGAGTTGCCAACTCCTAGATGGATTGCCGACCTGGGCTTTAGAGCTCCATCTACCCTAGATATTGCTACACAGATTCTGTTAACAGCTATATAGAAGCAGTACCTTAAATGTCTTATGTTTGGACATTCACCTAACACTTTCATGACACATCAACAAAATTTTAATAATTGAAGCAACTTATTTAAATTACAAGTTTAGGATGTAATATAGTAATCATAAAATTATCATCAAGTACAGGGTGTAGCAAAAGAAAGGTAACACTTTAAACTCTTCATGACTTAGCAAAATATATGGTTATTTAGATGAAATTGATATCAATTTAAAGGTATTAAACTGAAGCACTGTTCAATGCATAAAAAATGTGCAAAAATTAATGATGTTGTGATACCATGAGGTCATCAGAAACATACATTATTTTCAAGATGGCATGATGGCGTTGGAACAGCGTACTTTCATTGTTAAAAAGTTTTATGATGTGCAAAAGAAGTTTAATTGTCAGTTTAAGAATACGACAATGAGCAGGAAGCATGTTTACAAGAATAAATGAATAAATAGCGTCACATGGATTGATTGGTCTACATTTATATGTCTTCAAAAACACAGTAAATGCTCAGCGGTTTGTTTGTTTGTGATGAGGTTTTACGGCCCAGTCAACCCAATGGGGTCATGTCGAGCGTGGTCAGTTTACCTAACCACACATTTACTGGGCAGGCTTAGTCCTCTAAGTGGTTAACCAGTATTGTGCACACTCTTTTGCCAGAAAGAAATGCTCAGCGGTACCTGTTACTTTTGAAAAACGGGTTTCTTCCTGCATTTCAAAAATGTTCATCAAATATGCAGGGTGTACGATTTATGCAGGATGGTGCAACATAGTATTAGATTTCTTGCATGAAATATTTGGTGAAAGGGTGCTTTCCCAATGGTAACCCAAAATGAAAAACTGTGAAGTAACTCTGGGGCTACCTTAAGTCAACTGTATATAGACATAAGCCCGTGGATAACAATATGCTGTTGAATAATATAAAACGGGAAGTAAAGAAAATCAACCATGTTGTGCCTAGGCTGCGCCATTCCAGCGATTTAGCAATGTCCTGCTAGAAATAAACTGCTGCAGGCTATGGGGTGCGCCCTAAGAAAATTCAGTAAATTTTTCACATTTGGTCCATTAGTTTCGGTGCCGACAATTCGGACAATAATAAGGGAGGTAACTAAAACAGGACTACAACGAGTCAGGTTCACGGTAAAACTCCATTAAATTTTCCGATAATTACTGCACTCCTAGTCGTAAACTGTTGTGTAAACCAGTAAACTAGTCTGAAGCATCAAAATGGCAAAGAGGCAGCTGCAAATTTGCCATGATTTCCGATACAGGATATGCTTTTTGATTATTCTGTTTCAGTGAGAATATAAAAAAGAGACATTTGCAATTTCTGATATCTGTTTTGATTGATATACTTTATGGTCACCTTTTGTTTGTTTGTGTTGAGGTTTTATGGCCCAGTCATTCCAATGGGGTCATTCCAAGCGTGGTCTGTGTCCCCCAGAATTTCTAAATGTCCCCCAGAAAAGACGGGAGGGGGTGGGGGGTGGGGGGTGGGGGTGGGGGGGCACATGTGTCCCTTAAAATTTCAGACCTAGGCACAACACTGACCAAGAAATCTGCAGCAATGTCATAAACAATTTCATTACACGTTAGACAAGGAAAGTTGATAAAAGGTTGTCACTTGGAAAAAGTCATCAATTTACTAAAATATACATTACTGACAGAATAAGGTACTTTGTGCAAAAAAAGTTTGTATATTTGTCAATTATTTAGAGACTGAACTAAGATTGTTATTATATAATCTTCTGTCCTTCCTCCATATGCTATGCATATGCATTTTCAAAGATTTATAATCATCACGAAAACATGCCTATATAATTTTGACACCCTCAAACCCCACTTTTATATAGTAAAACTGGGGTTTACAGGGGTATACATTATTTTTCTTATTTCTGCTCAAAAACATAGATTGTGGGTACTCGTTAGAACTGCCTCGCCGAGGCGGTTCTAACAAGTACTCACAATCTATGTTTTGAGCAGAAATATTAAAAATATCGGAGTTTTTTTTATCTGAAAATTTTCAGTTTTTGGAGATGAAATTTTCTACATATTGGAATAGGCGTGTTTTCGTAATGGGCAATAAATGGAAATTACTGAAGCAGATTTTTTTTTTTTGCAGATGAGTTTTTTTTTTATAGTCTCTGAAAAAAAAATATGAGAATTTCATCTGCTGCAGATTTGCTTGGCTCTTTAAAGTTTAATTTAAAGTTTAAAAACATGGGCAAGTTTTTTTATTAAGAAATATTACAAAGTAGTTAACTAATTCTGATGTAAAAACAAGCACATCTGCTGAATTCAACAATGATATTCAACAAATACTGTAACAGCTTGGCGGCCAATTTTCCAGGAATATGACCTGCCACACGAGAAAAGGACCTTTACTGATCAACCCGTAAAACGTAGATTTTTTTCTGTATACATCATCTTGCTAGAATAGCTCTAGATATCTTATTTCTGCACTGTAACATACATGTATATGTTGTGGAAACTCATTAGAAACGCCTCACCGAGGCGCTTCTAATGAGTACCCACAAGAAATATTTTCATAGAAAGTAAGAAAAAAATTATGAGGATTTCCCCTCTTATCTTGAGCTATGAGCTACTATTTTTTTGTTTTGTTTTAACCAATTAAAGCCTTATGGGTGCATGTTCAGATGCAATATATGTTATAACAAGACAAAATATTTAGACGTAAACGTCTAAGTACTGGCACAAATTTTGTTCATGTCTACATAGAGATATAGGACAAGGGTATAAGTTCAATAAATTTTCAATGTAACAGGTAAAAAAAGAACAAGAATGTGATTCTTTAATGTTTGCTTTTATAAAGCTTTATGAAATTTCTTGAATGAAATGAAAATACAACAGACATTAATCTGTTTTTAACACGGTGTGTTATAAAAAATTTTATATTTGCCAGAAACCAACGATCCCGACAAATATAAAAAGTCCTTAGTGAGCTACAGAGCAACAGATAATTTTGGGGGCATTTGGGTATTAACCCCATCAAAATTTAATCAGTTGGGTAAAACAGTATTTTCATAGTTCATTTTGAGTAAAGATACCCCCTAAAATGAAATTTAATTGGGTAAAACTTATAAAACTTAAGAAAGAGCACAAAAAAGCCTGATTTAGGTATCTAAAACATGGCACTTCATTATACACTATTAATTTTATGATTATAATTGTCATATGAAGAATAAAAACATTTATTATGTGCAGTAGTCATTGTATAAAATAGTAAGGCCAAAAAAAAATTAATTATTAGATTCTCAGGCCATTTTCGGCAAAAACAGATGAGGCAGGCAGGAATTTTTTTTTTTTTTTTTTACTCATGAAACAGGCGAGGGGATTTTTTTTTTATTACATGAACCCTTAAAAGGACTCATTTCATGAAATGCTTTTTATAATAATATTACCATAAAAATACTTAGACATAGCTCAATATAAGGAGAAGTACTGAGGATAATTTTTTTTTATATGTCCCTATTATTATTAAATATAAAGGATAGTCCCCTACCAGCTAAAGTAAAGTAAAGTAATAAAATCAATTTGTGCAGCTCAAGTTTAAAATATCTACCAAAGGTTTATATAGATTCAGAGAGGGATGTTGACAGAAATTCTGTCGAATGTGTCCACTTTGGAGCGTCCGATCGACGCACTTACATCATGGTTTGATAATTCATCCGGGAAGATACTTCAGATCCCGATTTTATGCCGTTATACAACTCGGCAATTGTGCAGTCTTTTTCGTAACCGCCTATAATGTTCCAGGACAGATGCACCGTAGCCCCGGATGAAATCTGGGTGGATATCTGAGACATCTGGATGAAATCTGTGTGATATCTGAGACATCTGCTTTGAAAACGAAGGAAACACAAGTTTTGTTTACACAACTTGCACTTCGGCAGACGTTTTGATCAATGATGGTGCTAAAACGCTTACTCGCAATGTTCAATCAAATGAAAAAATCAATAATTCAAGCGTTTACCTGACCGTGTATGCTACGGTTGCATCTAAAACTAGGATTTTAAAAACTGCGATGCACCGGCATGCTGTATCAGACGCGGATGTGTTTTTTTTTATTGATTGGACATGGAAAAAAAGGCTTATGCGCAGACTTTTTGGTACATCCGGCGGGGCCCGAGAATCTAATGATTTTTTTTTTTTTTGCCTAATCATGTGTTTTTCTGGCCTTGAAACTTTTAATTTTCACCCTTGAGTTTGGAAATTATTGGGTACTCTGTCAAATTAATTGGGTATCAATACCCAAGTTTTTGAAAATAATTGAGTATTTGCCCAAAACATATGGGCATTTGACTCGGATACTCCCCTTATCTCTGGCCCTGAGCTAATCGAATAGTCTACCATATGTAAAAATCCAAAGCTATATTAAGAGAGTGGCGAGATTCCCACGCTGGTCAGGTACCCAAAAAAAACATAATAACACATCAAATAACTTTTTTTTAAAATGGGTTGCACATTGACTTTTTTTTACAAGATAAAAAATTTGCCAACATTGTGGCTGTGAAATCCTACCTAAAACACTGGCCAAACAGAATATGTGGTCAACAAAAGAGGAAGAATTCTGTCTACCCAAACTGATTTCTTGGTAATATTTGTTCAATTCGATATAATTGCTGCATAAATTTAAATTTGTTTTCTTTCCATAAACAACTCCAGGCCTCCTAGTGGCCCACTTTGAAAATATAGGTTTTTATATAGGTTCTTCTTACTCAAAATATAGGATATTTACAGGTTTTTCAAAAAAAAATATAGGTTAAAAAAAGGTTCTTCCAAACTCATATAAAGATTTAAAACTGAGAAGAAAAAATACTTGATGAATTTTTGCGCCACAATTATTCAGATAAAGTTGACCTGAATTTTACAAAGTCCATGCGATGCGAGTTTTCATCATTTTTTGGGACTAAAAAGTAAAAATAGTAGGGCATTTTGAAGAAAAGTTAGGGCTGAGTCGCGAGAAGGTTCAAAAAGTGAAAAATATAGGTTTTTTCATGGAAATACAGGCTTTTTACAGGTTTTATGAACAAAATAAAGGTTTTATAGGTTTGACACAAAATTATAGGTTATTATAGGTTTTATAGGTTTCACTAGGAGGCCTGCAACTCCTTTCTTATTCTGAAACTTCACAATCCAATTTCTATTTAAGGGGCTATTTTCATATGAAAAGTTATGTTATTTTTCTTATTTCTCCATGAAAACTAGTCACCACTGGTACTCATTCTATTTTTTCATTTGAAGTTTTACATGTTTTATGGATGAATCAACACTTTTAAGTTCAAGTTGAGCTGATCAGTTAAGCTACTCACACTGGGCAGGCCGAGTTCTCTAAGCACTTAACCAGAACTCTGTGCACATACTTTGCCAGCAACTGACAAATGCACTTTTTCAATCAGTGGAATGAGAAGAATTGTAACAGGTGAAAAAATTCTAATCACCTAAGCCGCAGCCGGGTATCGAACCTGGGCCGTCCGCTTGACAGGCCAACACTCTATTGCGTCGTTATAAAAGCCGGCTTGTACCGCAAGGCAGTACAAGTGTACCATATACCTATCACTACTACATATTCCCCCTCCATTTGTAGATTCGTCCACAAATCTCAATTTCAGCAACAACTCAATACCAGGCCACCATGCCCATCAAATGGGGTTATTTACGTTGGTTGCCAGATGTAACAGGTGAAAAAATTCTAATCACCTTAGCCGCAGCCGGGTATCGAACCTGGGCGGTCCGCGTGAAAGGCCAACACTCTATCGCGTCGCTATAAAAACCGGCTTGAACCGCAAGGCGGTACAAGTGTATCACCTATCACTACTACATAATGACCATAGAAATTATTTCATGATCAGTGCAGGGATCAATTTTAGCACTTGCTAACTTGCTAAATGCTGGTGAATTTCCTCAAAAAGCAAGCTGCAATTTCCATCACTTGCTAATTCTAGCAAGTTGGAAAGATTCTCTTTAATTGTCGGAACCTGAGGCATTGTTGCTGAAGTTTTGCAATTTCTTTTCCAAAAGCAATGACGATATTTTTCTTTTATTTTTCCCAGAAAACAGGTTTTGACAGTAATGTCAAAACCTGTTTTCTGGGAAAAATAAGAAAAATATTTTAAACTGTCTGCTGAAATTTTTACCCAGAGTGCTAAGGTTTAAAGCCACATTTAACAGTGTTTATAAGTGTGAAAAAGCAAGTTGGCTATAAGGTTTAGCAAGTAAAAAATAATTTTCCTTGCTAATTTTAGCAAGCTGTCAAAAAAGTTAAAATTGAACCCTGTAGTGTTTCAGCTAGGATTTCAAGGCAGAGGGGTGCCAGATAGGGCACTTTTTGCTCGGTCATACAAAAATGAGGGCACCATGTCGTCATGTGATGTGCTTAGTATCAACTCTGGGTAAAATTTTCAGCGGAGGACATCACATACTGAAATATTTTTCTTATTTTTTCAAGACAACAGGATTGGAGACAATTTGCATGAAATGTCAAATCCCGTTTTCTTGGAAAAATAAGAAAAAAAAATCACAAATTTGTCATCTGCTGAATTAGCCCAGAGAGTGGTAAAGGTTAAATAGTTTTAATTTTTAGTCCGATTTTCATAAAATTTTCACCAAAATGTAGGGTTTTATGTTTGGAGTTGAAATAAGCCTGAGGGCAGCTTTAAAAGGGCAGAGGGGCAGCAGGAATGGGCAAGAGGGGCGACCCGCCCCTCTGTATAGCATTAGCTGGAGCACTGATGATCAATCTCCATAAAAGTAAAGTGACAAGCTGGAAGGGTACCCATTAGAAGAGCATCATAGTTTCGGAGTAGCATAGTTGTTTATAGGTTTTACCATGTACATGTATACCGTATTTACCATATATTTCAAGACACCATTAATGTTCGGACACCACCTATTTTCTGCAAAATATGATAATTTAATGCACTATAACAGTTCGGACACCCCCTGAATTTGAAAAAAAAAGACAATTTCCTAATTTCGGACACAAAAATGCCTCTGGACAAAGCTGAATTTTCAATGAAATCCAACAGCAAACCCGCAGCGTCGCTAGCATTTTCACGGATGATTTGATAGACAAAGCCATTTTCTAACAGGCAAGAAGGAAGTAGTAGAGTCTAAAAAATTAAGTCAGTTAAAAATTATTTTCCGTCAGGGCTGTTTTCAATCAGGGAGAAACTACTTTTATTTGTTTATTCAAATCGCCGAGCTTATTAACTGCGCATGCCACTTACTAATCATTCGAAGAGGATGACATCTCCCCTTGTCCAAATGGACTGATCTACCAATACACAGCTAAAAATAGGCAAGAAGAAAAAAATAAAAAAAAATAATGAAGGCCGTGGAACAGGCCAAAATCTCATTACCGTTCAATGATTTTCAACGAGGAGATATTATAGCACCTGTCTATTTCCCGGCAATACTATTAATTGTTATCTTCTAAAAACCGTCATATTACCACGCGGTTCTATACCACGTGTTAGTCACATGCAAACTTTACAACATCCGAGGTTACGTTTCCTCCACATGGTGTGTTGGCGTGTCAAGTAAAAAGACGTCATTATATAATTTTCATTATGGGCATTCCCTCATAACCATGATAAAAATGATCATAGTGACGATCAAAGCAGTGAAGCTTGTCAAATTAATTTCCATTAATACTTATGATCGTCTGCTCAGGGCGATTGGGCAACCTCGTGGAAAACCCTGCTTAGCCTTGCATAGCTGCAAATAATGACGAGTAGGTTTATGGTAACTTCATTTTCCTATGAAATATATTACTATCTTTCATGGCTATAGGAATGGGAAAAAAAAAAAAATGTAGCGTGAAACCGGGTCTTCTACGAAGTCAAGCACTGCGGTCACCCATCCAGGTACTAACCGCGATCTACGTTGCTTAACTTCGTAAAAAAGCCAATCATTCTACCAGTGTCGTCATAAAACCCACCTAATCCGTAACAAAAAAAAACAAAAAAACTAAAGTAACCGTTTCATCCACTTACAGAAACGATCTTTGGCAAACAGAATAGATCCTAATCATATATCTGCCATCTTCTACGATTCTACGCAACGAACTTAGCCCTTTACAACTAATCCATCTTTGAGGTGTGCCTATACCGGCAGGATTTTTCTCAACAACAGGAGGGGTCATGTGATGCAGTTTATTTACAAATGGCGCCCTGTCCGACCGATGATGCAATGATCAGTTAAAAAGTAACAGTGCTTTAATTTTTCATATTTATCAAGCAAAAAACAGTCCATAATAGTCAGTATTAAAGACTCGGGTACTACAAACCGCCGATCTACCTGCGTTACAGACCTTAAAATCTTCATTTTTATCGGAATTTTTCGGGTATTTTCTTTGATTTTCGGGCACGGCGTTTTTTTGAAAATTATATTTTCCTAAATATTCGGACAAAAAATAAAATAATTATTTTAACGTGTCCGAAAATTTATGGTAAATACGGTATTATCATGTCAATACTATAGGTCTTGTTCCAAGATTGAAGAATACTTCATATACAAGAAGTCATACATCTATATACGTATAGTATATACAATGCATCAGGGCTGGCTAATCAGAGCTGAAAAGATGATCGATTATCAGTACTGCCATTGCGATCAATAACTGATTAATAATCACTGAAGATTTAGTCATAATTTTACCTGTCTGCCTGAGCATGACTCTTACCATGTTTTTATTTTTATTTTTTTTATTTTTTATTTGGGTTTTACAGTCCTTTCAAGAATATTTCAGTTATATCGAGCCGATCGTTAATCAAAGGTGGGCGAAATCAGGAGAACCTGGGGAAAAGCCACCTGACCATCCATAAGCAGAACTTGGCTTTCCCACTTGTGACCCATGCGAGGCTCAGACCACAGCACTGAGAAACCTAATGGATTAGGAGTCCTATCCACTAGGCCAGGGATCAGGCTACAAGGCGACTGGGGCAAAATAGTCCCCCTAGAGGGCTCTAAGTCGCCCTGGAAAGCGTAGAGGGGGACAAAAACTTCACCCTCGATTTTTTGCAACATTTGAAAAAGCTAGTACTTGTGCAAAACGAACTTTTTGTAAGGAGAAATCCAGTAAAAATTGTGAAAACATGCCAAGGAAAAATTCTGTTGAAAAAAGTTGTTAGATATATCAGAAATGCTATTGAATAAAAGTCTGATGTGGTTTAACAAGTTTTGGAGGAAAACTGTTTGCCTATTAAGTGACCAAAAGAGCGTTTTCATCAATGTCATTAGTTTTTGTGGGTGTCCGCTTTTTCATAAACGAACCATTTACATGCTGAAAATTGGTCAGAAACAGCATTATAAGTGCTTAAAAACTAAGTTTAGAAGTTGACAGACACTTTAGTTAACAAATTTCTTTTTATCATTCTGTTTTATATTCGGACCCATCAATACCCGGACTTGTTACTGTCCTGTTCCGTTAATTATCATGTCGCGGGTGCTGGTGATGTTTACGTCACTTCGGAATCTATATTTCGAAAAACTACACCCCCATATTAAACTAGTATTAAACATATTTATTTTTAGTTAAGCCAGTTAAAATTATTATAAAGCAATAATGCTATCCTGTGTCCGTTATATGTTAATAACATTTTATTCAACTGATTCCCTTTAACATAGATAATCGCCAAATTATGCACATACTCGTTTTAGAAAATGTGGGTCAAATTCGAGAGAATCGACATTTTCACAGTCGACTTTTCAAATTTCTATTACGGTTATGAAAATAATATGGTAATAAAGCAATAAAACAAAGCTAGTTTATTCTGAATAAGTTGGGTTTATAGTTGATTTTAGCGAGAAAAAGCATTAAAAGGCTCTGCTAATGCTAATGCTATTCAACAATGGTTGCCATTTTTTCTTCGACGAATAGCTTCATTCACAAATCAGTGTTTGGAAACTCCATCGAAATTTGTAATATGTGTGATCAATATTCAACAAATATGATTAAAAAACTAAATAATTACATAGTATTTAATTTGAATGATAAGTGATGTTTTGTTCACAGATGACACTTATATTTGGTTCATTATCGCGGATAATTGTTGGTCAGATTCGAGAAATTGACATTTTCACCAGCCGATATTTCAATTGGCATTGAAGTAGGTATAAAAATAATATGCTCATAAAACAACTTTGAAAACAAAGCTAGTTTTTTTTTTCCTGAATAAGTTTAATTTATAAATGATTTTAACGAGGTTGTGCATTAAAAGGCTCTACTGATGCGAGTGCAGTTCAACAATGGTCGCCATTTCTCTTCGACAAACGGCTTCATTCACAAAACGGTGTTTGGAAACTCCACCGAAATTTGTAAAGTATGTTACCAATATTCAACAAATGTGATTTAAAAAACAATTATTACGTCTATATAGTACTAACTTTTCATGATGGTTGATGTATTGTTCACAAATAACACTTATATGTGGCCTTTTATTGCGGATAATAATCACTTTCTACTTGATTGATTTTCGCAAATTCCAGACGACCCAGTAACCGGTAAAATCATAGCCACGACATCATCATATCGATAAAATAGGTATTTAGCACTATAGTTACCAGTATGGGTATTGATGGGTCCGAGGTTTTATAGCTTTACTTATCAAGCCACAAATCTTGATGTTTGACTGGATCTACTGAGAAGAATGTCAATTTCCAAAAAGATATTAATGAACTTACATTGTACGTGCCCAGATTTAATGCATTTGCCCTATTCATGTCTGCATTATTCTGCATCATTTAATTGGAGTAGAAGTAAGATTGAACAGGTCTACAGTAAAATTTGTTTCCTTTTTTGTTAATTCCCAAGACAATGCAGTAAAGTGAGTCAGGAGTCCTAAATTGTCGCGCTTTCAGTAAGGCGATAGGTAAACCGAGTCTTGACTTCTCCCTCATCCCATAAAACTTCTCCCTGTTTTGTCTGGAAGAAGAAATCATTTCTCCCTAAATTTCTGAGCCAGCTTGACCCCTGCTAGGCTATGGGGGCCTGCCCTTACCATATGAGCAAACAGTGTAGATCCAGATGAGACACCGCTAGACACAGCATTGCATCTAGGTCTACACTGTTCGTCACTCATCCAGTTATTTTTAGACACAACATTGAGTAGTAAGTAGTACTTGTTCAATTTTTAGATAAAGTATGGTAAGGAGTTGAGGTTTGAATACTATGGGTAAATATGGTAAAGTAGTTGACACAGAAATCAAACAATCAATTATTAGCAAATCTGCAATGATATTACGATAATCATTTCTGTGGAATTTATCAATCAATCAATTATCAGATTGTGTCAGCCTTTATGATTATGGTAGCCATCTTAGGTGCTAGTTCCCAATATTTTTTGCAAACTTGAAAGATCTTGTCCCAAGGATGGGCCTATGTTATAATGTATTTGTTTGTGTTGAAGTTTTAAGGACCAGTCAATCCATTAGGGTCACATCAAGCGCGGTCAGTTTATCTAACCACTCTTTTTCCCTGTGCAGGCTGAGTCCTCTAAGCGGTTAACCAGTACATGTACTTGCGCACATCTTTCCCCAAAAATGACAACTACCCTTCTTAAATCAGCAGAAGGGCGAGAATGGCCGTAGAAAATATTTCATGATCAATCTCCACACAAGAATGTTGCCAGACCCAGCTGGGATCAAACCTGCGATCTCCTGATTACCAGTTGGACGCGCGTCCCTCTGAGCCACTGAGGCCAGCAGGCTAAAAATATAATTTAAGCACAATCAGCACTGCATTTAGGATGAAGCCCTTACTAGATCTTGCCTTATATGGTCATGGCAGCCATCTGGAATGCCATTTCCCAATATTTTAAACAAGAGACATTTGCAGACAACTTTTTTTTTGTAGTTTTGTTTTTTTCCAGATATTGCATTGTTAATACCAGAAGAAGATATCAATGTTGCCTTGGTTTTTAAATGTGTATTTCCTGTAACAGCTGATTATTTCTCAAAAATGAACACACAAGTGTGAAGATAACTCTGGGATAATTTTCATCATTTCTCCATGAAGACATGGTTACTCATTAGAAGCACCTTTGTAGGGTGCTTCCAATGAGTACCCACAATGTGTTTTAAGGAGAAATAAGCAAAATTATGCCAAAATAGAACAATCCCAAGGCACTTCTAATGAGTACGGTAAAGGTCCTTACAGTTTCTGTTAAAATTGCATCCGCAAACAGTGGACACCAAGATCAGGCTACATAGCTCCAGACAAGAGAGGGTAGCCACATATTTTTCTTATTTCTCTACAAAAGTATCTGATGTGGCACTTCTAATGAGTACTCACAACATGTTTTATAAGAAACTAGAGGCCAAAGTGGGCCAGATATCACTCACCTGGATTAGCTGATCATGATATGTTACATTGTATCATGGTGGCCATCTTAGCTATCAGATCAGATTGCCTTGAGCAATCCAGAATCAGAAGTTGTTTGAAGAGTTTCAAGACTGCCACCATGACAGCCGTCTTGGGTATTCTAACTGAACGATTTAGCAATACTGAATGTCTATGTCTCCCCGATGCCTCCCATCAAGTTTCGACTCAATCTGACATACGTTTTGGGAAGAGTTGTGGTTAGAATAATTTCAAGATGGTTGCCATGACGGCCATTTTGGATGTTGGGACAGAATGACTTTAGCATTTCTAAAAACTCCATAACACCCTAATGCCTCTATCAAATTTTAGCTCAGTCAGACACCATTCGGGAGCAGACATGATTTAAATATTTTTCAAGATGGCTGCCATGCCATAGTGGCCATCTTGGATACCAGAACAGAACCATTTCAGCAATTCTAATTCTCCATGTTGCCCTGATGCCTTCCACCAAGTTTCGGCTCCATCTGACTTGTGCTTTGAGAGCAGATAACAACTTAAGACTTTTAAGACGGCCAACGTGGCGTCCATTATGGATATGTCGAAAATGTGAAAACTCACTGAGGGACATACGGATGATGGACAGACCATGGTCAGCAGACCCTGCATAAGGGGTCATCTTGGATACCGGAATGATGTTAGCGGTTCTGAATCTCTATGTTGCTCCAATGCATCCCATCAAGTTTCGGCGTAATCCGACTTGCGGTTTGGGTGGATAAGTTGTTTGAAGATTTTCAAGATGGCTGACATGGTGGCCAGCTTGGACATCGGAACAGAATGATTTTAGCCATTCTAAATCTCCATGTGGCCCAAATGCCCCCCACCAAGTTTGGGCTCTTTCTGAGTTCCTGAGCAGATGTGGTTTCAAGATGTATAAGATGGCTGCCCATGCGGCAATCTTGGATAGCGGAACAGAACGATTTTAGCAATTCTGAATCTCTAGGTCTCTCCGATGCTTTCAATCAAGTTTCGGCTCAATCCGACTTTTGGTTTGGGAGGAGATATCATCCGAAGGCCATCTTGGATATCAGAAAGGAACAATGTTAGCAATTCTGAATTCTGAATCTCTATGTCGCTCTGATGCCTTGCATCCTGTTTGGGCTCAATCTGACTTATGGTTTAGGAGATAATGTCATTTGAAGAATTTCAAGGTGACCAAAGGCGGCCATCTTCGATTTCAGAATGGAACAATTTTAGCAATTCTGATTCTCTATGTCGCTCCCATGCCTCCCACCAAGTTTAAGCTCAATCTGACTTACGAGTCTGGCGGAGACGTAAAAAATGTGATACGCCAATGACGGGCTAGAGATGACAGCCTTGCCCAATTGTAAGCCACAGTACCTTAGTTGTTTTTTTACTTATTGGGTAAATACCCACAATTTTTTCTTTGAATTTGGGTAATTAGATTTTTAATTGAGTATTTAATAGTTCTTAGTCTGACGCATTGGGTATTCAATAATTCTTATTGGGTAATTTTGTAAACAAACATGTTTTTTATATCTTAAAGACATTTAAAGTCATTCTGGATGCTGCACAATTCCTTTGGCAGTACCTAGTCATATACAGTACAGCTCAGGTGGTTTTTCAAAATCCCCCCCGAGCCGGTGGGGAGTGGATTCGGGTGGAAAGGATTAAATTTTAGTATCCCACTGTGGTGTCACCCGGGCCGGTGGATCCGCTGCGTTCCCGTGGTAAAAATCGCCTGATAAAATTACTTTCGGACAGGTAAAATTCGACGCGATTAAGACAGGCAATCGAAACAGCCGCGGGGGCCACATGGTGTTTCCGCGATGAAGTCAGAAAGCTGTTTCCAAATGGGCGTGGCTAAAGCCAGTCGTACTTCTTCGGCATGCACGGTTGAATAGGACCAAACTGCCGACCTGATCAAATCAGTCTTTTCAACTCATTGTGTGACAGCAATTAACGAATTTTGATTGTAAGCATTCCTATTCGCCATGAGCGTACAGAATTGTTGGTATCTACGTACACAAAACGTACCGCAAATTCGGTGCATAAATTGCAATATTCGTACGTCCTGCTTGAGTCAGTTTTCGCTCATCAGCATCATTTTAAATATTAATAAAGCATCGAAACACTGCGATTGCCGACAATAACGAATGCGTATGGCCAATGCATAGAAAAGGATGAGTTTTCCAAATTGCCACTTTCCGATCCCAAAAAATTAGGTTTATTCCCTTGTTCTCTTGAAATATTAATCAATGCTGCCCTGTTCCTTGTAATATATTTGGGTGTTCCCTTGGTCCATAGAAAACCCCGGTAGCCCCATTCACTGTTCGAGCAGGTAACATAGGCCGCAACAAGGTTCCATATGAAAAAGTACCGGATTCTGTGGCTTAGTTTGGTCCGGCCAACAAGTGGGCACGGCATGGTCATTTTTACTTAATGTGCCGTAAAAAACAAAACAAACACTCAAAAATCACAAAGAGAATCAAACAGCTGCCCCGAAGTATTTATATTTGTATTCCTGTAACTGCCTTTTCCCATGCAACAACCGCACGCGCTCAATATAAATGACGTACCGGGGAAAAAGACCGCCAAATTCTCACTCGCGTGCAGCAACCGCACTTGTCAATATAAATTTACTTAAAGGGGCGCTTCTGCTATCAAAGAGACATTGAATCAATGAGACAGCCCAAGCAAAAATGGTGTCTGTCAAACAAAAAACACACGTAACAAACAAGGGGCCACAGAAGTTAATGACAATTCAAATGAGTGAGCGAGTTTTTTAACGTCCCACTAATAGCTAGTTCATACGGAGGTGTGGACCTTGTTTTAAAGTCCCATATGAAAGAAGCCTGGGATCGAACTCATGACCCCTGGGTGACAAGGCCGCAGCTTTACCACTACACCACCGAGGCACCCTTTCCCAATATTTCAAATATCTAATAAAATGGCTGCAGACATTTCACCATGCCCCACAACTGCACTTACATCAAACAAGTACCATAACTTTGTAAATAAATTAAGTTTCAAGAAAATATCGCAAACAGTTTTCCAGTTACAGAGCGGACACAAATATATTACAGAAATCACTAAAATAGTTTCGGTGTTCAAAGGGCCATAACTCCAAAAGTAGGCTCTATCGTCAAAGTATATGAAAGAAAAGAAGGGCAGTTGTCAGTTTCTGCTGTAATAGCTTATGAATAAGCCCGCCCGGAAAAGTGTGCGGGCTCGATGAATAGTATTGACTGGGCAGTTTAACTCCAGTTCAAACAAAAATTACGTCGGTACAAACTTCTCATGTCTGAAGTATGATTTACAATGTACGAACTTTGAACCGGATAAAACCTACAATACTACAATGTACGTGTGACCAGCAAAGACTCCGGTTAGTCTGTGCATCGACCCACAAGATAAAGCAAGCTTCTTGCATACTGTACGATCAGTGAAGGGTCTAACAGAATGTGCTGTTGCAGTCGCACTGTTTATTTCACTTTGGACAGCCCGGCTATCGATGGTAAATACGATCAGCAAATGCTCTTATCAGAATGTGCAGGCGCGTACTGAACCGAGTCTTCGCTCGTCGCACAAGACGTTTTGTTACACCTAGTAATCATAGGGGGTACTTACGATTAGCGAAGGCTCTGATCAGACTACTGAGATCTGCTGATGTGCAGTCTCAGAGTGTGCAGGCTGATTCGTCTCTTCGTACAAGTTTTACTGTAGGTTTTGCCATGCACAGACTCATGCGCGAGTTGTTTGTGCAAACCTTAATGATAAGCACATTGGGTACAATTTTCAGCAGACGACATTTTGAAATATCTTTCTCATTCTTCCAAGAGAACATTATTTGTACTTCATGCAAATTGTCTCCACTGCATGAAACGTCAAATCCTGTTTTCTTGGTAATGAAAAGATAAAAAAAAAAACAAAAGAAAAAAGAAAACGAATTCAATCTGTCTTCTGCTGAATTAGCCCAGAACATGCTTTCCCGCCGATGCGCTGCGTCTCTTTTACTCGTTAAATAAATTACGGTCTTGGTTTTGCATATCGCATATTGAAGCCACAAAAACAGAACATTTTACATGGAAACGAAAGTTCTGAAGATTATTGTATAAGCCAATAAATATAATGTTATTAATGTATTATACTGTAAGAGAATAACGTCAGAAAGGATTCATTTGTACCCTGATAAATGCTGGGTAAGGTACTCACACTGCAGGTTTTACTGATTTAAGGGAGTTAACTGTAACTGACTTAAAAGGGAGTTAACTGCAATTGCTTTACGCGTCTGATCTGTGCGAAATGGAATGTTTGTTTGTTTGTTTGTGTTGCGGTTTTACGGCCCAGTTAACCCAATGGAGTCATGTCGAGCTCGGTCAGTTTACCTAACTACACGTTTACTGGGCAAGCTTAGTCCTCTAAGCGGTTAACCAGTATTGCGCACATTCTTTCGCCAGAAACTGACAATTGCCCTTCTTGAATCAGCGGAAGGGAGAGAATGACCGTAGACAATATTTCATGATCAATCTCCACGAAAGAATGTTGCCGACCTCGGTGGGGGTTGAAACTGCGACATCCTGGTATCCAGTCGGATGGCGAAATGGAATTAGGAAGACCATATTTTATGAATCGCGCCGATACAGAGGGAGGCATGCTTATACAATAAGTGGTTAACTAGTACACTGAACTCCCTTCCGCCAGAAACTTGTAACTGCCAATCTTGAAGCAGTGGAAGGAGCGAATGACCGTAGCAAATACATGTGTTTCATGATAAATCGCTCAATCTGTGAGGATCGAATGCACGATCCTGACCATCGGAGATTAATGCGTCCGCCTACGTGGCATTACTCGTATTTTTTTTTTTTTCCGGGACGATGCTCGTTGGTCTCCAAATAAAAGCCTTTAAGACAGCAGAAGCGCCCCTTTAAGTACCCGGGTACAAGGTAAGAAATAAACAAACAGAAATATGTTATTTTTTATTTCTTGTTTTATTTGTTAATTCTTTTTTTTTTTTTTTTTTTTTGTTTTTTGTTTTTAATCTCTAGGTAGAAATATTTCTGTATTTATTCAGCGGCAAATCAGCCGAATGATGCGTAAGCAAAATAAAGGTTCCGATTTCCTCCCCGTGCAAACTCGGAAAAATTCGGAGCTGTCAATCATTCTGACGTCACTAATCTTTCATTGCGAGCTCGTCATGATAAACTTTAGCCCACCGCGGAGTTCTATAGGTAAGTGGGTGGTTTTGCAGAGGGAACTCGGCGGTAACGCGGTGGGCGAAAAATCCGTCGCGGTGGGAATTGGAGTGGGGTATCAGAAAGATCCGCGGTGGGCTAAAAAATCAACCCCACCGGTTCGGGGGGGGGGATTTTGAAAAACCACCTGAGCTGTACTGTAAATGTAATTCTTTTCTTGACAGATGCACATATAGAACAGGAAAGTGTCAATTCTGAAGACCCTGGATTTTCTATTGATAACCACTGACACTTTTTGGTCCACAATTCTATTGTCTTTTTCTGACGTGTTTTCGCCGGAAAGACGGCTACTTTCAGTTTTGAAATTTGTAATGAGTTCATTCAAGATTTGATGTGTTGCACAATACACTGGATTGCACCTGTCAATCAACTCTTCAAGAATGTTGGTAGCAATCAATGTTGCATCAAACTTCGCAGTTAGATAGTCTGTTACTTTATTGGTATGGGGCTCAGCGGCGTGAAGACGCCATTTTGGAAACATCATGACTGGTTTCCTGCAAGTTTGCCTGTGATTTCTGAATCCGAGAACAGGATATACTTCACCATGAATTTCTGCGGAAATTGTCGATCAGAAGCTTTGATAAAACCGGTACGCACCGGAATTTCCGTTTTGCACATCGGCAATTTTGTTTGCACTTTGTTATGCCGTAGGTTGGTTTTAATTGAGTTTTTAATATTTTAATTGGGTAAATATGCAGATATGCTGCTTAACTAAGCTGCTGAAGCCAGTATCAGCTGGAACGCCCTGGTGAAGTAAGATACACGACATCTTCGCCACACCTGACCACCCCCATGAACGGATCTTCTAACATTTTTGGTTTAAGGGCAACCTCAATGTTAAATTTCAACAGGGATTTTGGGGTTATTTTTTGGGGGTTTAGAGGCTTGTCTAATGCACTTTAAACAGAATGAACCTCAAAATACCTCATAATCATGTCCGAAATAGCTACCAAACCGTGGCGGTTTGCCCAAATAGACACACAGACGTACAGCTTGACACCATAATACCCTGCCACTATCGTTTGTGGGGAGATGGGGGGGGGGGGGGTGGGGGATAAAAAGTATGGATCAGAACAAAACAGTGTGGAATAAAGTGTTCAACACTTTAGGACATTAACCTCACCTACAAGTTTACTACATAAGTTTTTATGGAGAAATAAGAAAAATTATCACAAGACCTCAAATCCTCTGCTCGGCATATAACTCCATCAATCCAAACTTACCCTACTTCCATAGAACCGGGCCTCCAGAAGTTCCTGTTTTCTTGGATCTAAACTCTGAAGGTTTACATTTTCCATTCTTGTCCTGAAAATTACAATAAATGAAATAAAAGAACAAGAAAAATGCCCAATGGCATTATGGACAGGTTTCTCAAAAAGGTCAACCAAAAGTTAACCTCAGACGACGCCCAATGCCTGCCCACCCATCACTATTTTAAAGGCCATAAATTTTCAAAACCTGTCCAAAAAAACGCAATATTCCAAGGAAGCAAGCACTGTATTAATTTAACCTTTACCACTCTCCAGGCTAACTCAGCAGATGACTCATCGACAGCATCTTTCTTATTTTTCCTAAAAAACAGGATTTGACACTTCATGCAAATTGTCTCCAACATTTGGAGACAATTTGCATTTAATGTCTAACCTATGATCTAGGAAAAATAAGAAAAGTATTTCAATATGTTGTCTGCAGAAAATTTTACAAACAGTGCTAAGCATTAATCTAATAATAATCCTTTTATCTTGATGGGACTGAGCACTGCACCACCGTAGATTACATGATAGCAGTTCATATTAAAAGAACAAAAAAGTTGCATGCTTTAACCCTTCTCTTGCTGGAAATAAAATTAATCAGGCCTGTAAGAGGGGGTACCTCTACTTGAGAAGCCATTACCCCCAGAATTTTACCTCGATTTTCATGAAATTTTCACGTATAATTTGCCGATCCTAGGTGGCCATTTTACCGGAGGAACGATGGTCACGTGACTAGAAAGTCACGTGACAGTCATGTGTAAACCGGGAACCGTTTAAGACACTTAAAAAAAAAAAAATAATTACAAGAGCCCAGCGCCTACTGTGTACTATTGTGAATGAAACGAGTGACATAAATAGGTTCTACTGTTATTCCTACTTATTCCTCACTGGAAATGATTTAGGTGTTATGGGCTTTTTTTCCAGAAAAGCCTGATCAATCTGTTGAAGTGAGTGCTGAAATTAATGGCAGCTTGAAATTTGGTATTCTCTGTCATTTTCAGTGTGGGTAAAATCCAGCACCTGACTATCTAATGAAAAGTGGCGTGTTTGTATGAAAGTAGGTTCACTCCTGTATGAGAACACTTGCTCTGAATGGTTGCATGTGGTATATTGTAAGTATGACAGGCTTTTGAGTTGGCAGACCCCCCCAGCGCGACTATTGTCGCGAAAGGCAAGATAAGGGTTAACCCTTGTCCTGCTGAACCCGGATATACCCTGCCTTTCCAAACGGTGTAGATCCAGATCAGTTGGCTTCTGAAGAAGCCAACTGATCTGGATCTGCACTGTTTGCCATTAAGTATGAGAATTTATAGCAACAACTGGGATCAAGTAATCTGATTGGCTGAAAATCAGAAGTGGGCATGGCATCTTAATGTATTTAGCAGGACAAGGGTTAAGACACTGACCTGATGTTGCATTCGATATATTTATTTATATTATACACAGAGGTTTTGATTGTGTTGGGGTTTAACGACACGTCAACCCTTGAGGGTCATTTTGTGTCGTCTCCCAGAGAAAGGGAGAAAAGAGATAGAAGAGAGAGTAGAGGAGATGAAAGAGAGGGACAGGGAAGAAAGAGGAACAGGAAAGAAAGTGAAGAAACAGAAGAAATAAAAACATTCCCCCCTCTACCCTTACCCACTACAAGGATAGCAGGCCTTGCCCAATTGTAAGCCAATATCAGTTGGACGCCCCGGTGATGTAAGATACACAGCACCTTCGCACCACCGACCACCCCATATACACAGAGGACTTGTTAAGGAGGAGTATCAGGTGATTATTCTGGGATAATTTTTCTTACTTCTCCGTAAAAACGTATGTTGTGGGTACTCATTAAAAGTGCCTCACCGAGGCGCTTCTAATGGGTACTCACAACATATGTTTTTATGGAGAACTGGAGAAAATTATCCCAGAATTATCATCAAATATTCCTCCTATCAAGTCCCCAGTTACAGTAAATAGGTCGATATTTTGAACAGGTGTTTGTGATTGAACCTACAGAACCAGCTTAAGAGAAAACATTGCTCCACATATTAACTCATTCACGACGAGTAGACTCTTCCACCACAACTCTTTGGACTGGTCTATAGCAGGGTGTCTGGTTAGGTTTTAATATTACTTGTTTCATAGAAATTCCAGTATTTAATGCAGTTAGGTTTTAATATTACTTGTTTCATAGAAATTCCAGTATTTAATGCAAACAGAACAGACTCTGACCAGATGCCGCAATTCTGCAGCATCTGATCTTGGGCTGCATTTTGCCAATTACACTTTTAGGGGTCTCCAGACTGAAATGGGTTAACCCTTAAAATGCCAGTCACAACAATTGTCATCTGCTTGTGATTTTAAAAGTCATTTTTGCTAACAGTGTGGACCTACATCAGACTGCTCCTCTAGCAGTCTGATCAGGGTCCACATTGTTAGCCTGCATGCAAAAATAGGTTTGAAATGTGCTGAGAGCAGACGACATAAACAGAAGACATTTTCAGATGCAGGTTCTCTTGGCGTTTTAAGGGTTAATTGGAGTATCAGTTTGGGTTTTTTGTTTTTGTTGTTTTTTTTTTGTTTTTTTTTGTTTCTTTTTTGCATCAAATATATCTTGTGGGAGCTCTCTGGATGAATCTTGAAGACACAAGGTTCAAAGACTACATAAAAGAAATATTTTGATGCAGAAAGAAGAAAAAGTTTTCCCTAATTATCACCATATGCGGATAATTAAGTTGCCCTTAGAAACAAAGAACACACTAAAAAGAACCAAAATAAGAGTACTGGTTTCATTTTGACTTCATATAGCATTGTAGTTAGGAGGATTGCATAATTATGGCCCGTGGCTGCAGCAGAACTGAGTTTTCCAAGATAACAGAACGGGCTTCTAAAAACTTAGTTTTTAGCAGAATTCCACTATCACTATGCATGGCGCCATTTAGGTGTCGGCACAATCGTAATGGCTCTTTAAAACTTACCACAAAGAGGGGCAGCCCTCAGTGCAACAAGGTCATACTGTCAACTGGTACTCACAGAGTTCCTTCTCTACACAGTAACACTGACCTGAAATATATGAGATTTTTTTCCAGGTTTTACAATGCTAGTCATGCTTAACACAGGTATGCCCTCTTTGTAAACAGTGTAGATCCAGATCAGATGGCTTATTCAGAAGCCATCTAATCTGGATTTAAACTGTTTAACATTAAGTATGTGAATTTGTATTAACAAACTGGATATAGCAATCCGATTGGCTAAAAATTACATGTGGGCATGGCATTTTACTTTATTCAGCATGACACAGGGGTCAAGCTGGCTCAGAAATTTAGGGAGAAGTGACCTCTCCCTCCAGACAAAACAGGGAGAAGTTTTATAGGATGAGGGAGAAGTCAAGACTCGGTTAACCTATCACCTTACTGAAAGCATGACACTTAAGGATTCTCGACTCGCTTTACTGCATTATCTTGGGAATTAACAAAAAAGGAAACAATTTTTACTGTAATTCTGTTAATTCTTACTTCTAAACCAATAAATGATCCACAGAAACACAGACGTGAGTAGGGCAAATGCATCATATCTGTACCTATATCTTTTTGGAAATTGATCTACTCAGTCAAAACATCAAGATCTGATAAGCTATAAACATAATGATAAAAAGAAATTTGTTAGCTAAAATGTCTGTCAACTTTTTAAACTTAGATTTTAGCATTTTTAATGCTGTTTCTGACCAATTTTCAGCAAGTAAATGGTTCATTTATGAAAAAAACGGACACCCACAAAAACTAATGACATTGACGAAAACGATCTTATGGTCACTTAGTAGGCAAACAAATTTCCTCCAAAACTTGTTTAACCACATTAGACTTATTCTATGGCATTTCTGATACTTCTAAAAACTTTTTTTTCAAAAGAATTTTACCTTTGCATGTTTGTTCAATTTTTACTGGATTTCTCCTAACAAAAAGTTCGTTTTGCACAAGTATTAGATTTTTCAAAAGTTGCAAAAATTGAAGGCGAAGTTTTTGTCGCCCTCAGGGCTTCACAGGGCGACTTAGAGCCCTCAAGGGCGACTATTTCGCCCCAGTCACCCTGTAGCCTGACCCCTGATGACAAGGGTTAAACCATATAGCTAGGGCTATCATGTTTAAACATGTAATCAGGAGCGTTTCGTGTCTGTCTAGTAAACATTTACAAAACTTACTGGCTGAATGCACGAACTCAGGACTTGCGCATGATTAAACAAATGGTATCGTTAAAATTTTACACCATAATAGTTGTCACTTCCTTTGTTCTTGCACTCTTTCACTATCATAAATTTCCGATCCCCAGTTTCCAGTTTGGCACCATTTTACTGTTGTTGACAATTAAGGCAAGAAGGAAGTTTCGTACTCCTGAAAGAGCACCGGAATGTCAAAACAAAAATGAATCAAAGTTGAATGAATGTTTTATTTACTGAATTTAAATAAAGTATTTAAAGGCATTGTTTGGATGCAAAATTCAGTGTTTTATTTAACTTCTATTCCTTTTATCTATTCTGCTGATTATGTGATCAGGAAAAGTTGTTTCTGAGACATCCCCTCAATATGCACTCCAATCAGTAATGGGTAAATCCAATACACAGTACAGCGGTATCTTCAAAGTACAAGCTGGCTGTGTAATGTTTTAATACTACCTCTTCAGGATTTTCTCGAAATGCAAATGACTGAACGCTACCATACGTTGGCAGAACCATATCTTCCCATAATGGAAATTTATCAAAACAAGTAAATAGTTACCATTAAATAACACCGTTTTGAACACTCTTTTTGTCTTTTTTTAAAATGATTTCAAAACTGTTTCTGGTACAAGGAATTGTTTAGTGTATGACCTCCTGAGTAAATATTTACAGATTTTTGTAAACATGACAGCTCTAAATATACAGGGAAGACGTTCGCAGGCGACTTGGGTGATGTGCTCGCCCTTTTTTCTGAAGATGTCGCTCTGTTCAGACTGAAAAGCGATGTTGACTTCGCCTTAATTTTTCAGTGTGTATTGCCTATCCTGACCGATTAATTCACCGAAAACACAGACGCAGGTGTCATGATTTTTCATCCCTTGAAGCTCGGATTATCTGCAGACAGGTTCACTGATTAGTTATTTGACACTTCCCAGTAAAATCACATTGTTTGTTTGCATACAATCTGACCTAGAATTTGACTTGTGCACAATCCACAGCTCCTCATTCTAATGTGCCTGATGTTTTTCTATTATATTATATTATTTTTGTTATTCTTTTTTTTTTCATTTTAAAGTTTTCAGACGCATAAGCAAATGCATTTTTTATTATAATATGGACCTTTTTATTTTGAAAGACGACATGGGGTCACAGGTGACAAGCAAAATGTACCTTATCGCTTATGCGAGCGGATTCTGTGCATTAAAATAGTTATTTCTAGTGGCCAAAAACAATATCTAAGTTCCACAGAACATGCCAGTAAACCTTGTGTAGAATCTCATGGGACTGCTCAGATGCACACCGGATGACAGTACGCAATTCTGGGACGTTCACATTTCCAGTACAAGTTCAAGTTATGTTTATGCTTGTTCCCACATGAAAAAACCGCGTGCTGATAACAGTGAAGTCACATGAACTCGTGGCAGAAAATCACTCTGTGAGAAAAACGAACATATTACCACGTAAAATTGCAGAGCCTTTTCTTGTCAGAAATGCATTCGAAACATACACATATATTAAAAATAGATCCAAACTGCACCAATTATTTTTCTGAGAATTTTAGCAGAAGATCGAAACTTCCACATATAAACAAGACCCAGATTTTTGTTGCAGCATATATCTATTGCAATGCATTGCAAAGTAAACACTGAAATGACATTTTGCAGGAAGCTCGACACAGAAGTCCATGATCAGAATGTGACGAATATATATTTGCGGTGACATGTAAGCGAGCATTAAATGGTTGATTGATAAATATTTAACTTCACTAACAAAAAAAAACCAAAAAAAAAACCTCAATGTCAATAACACTCAAGATTAAAAGATAACTGCAGACAGTGCGGTGTGGTACTGAATTTAAATGCAAACTGAAAGGCAGTAGAGGGGTGCCACTACGAGGGTTAGTTCAGTATTTCTTGAGAAATGCACCTCAAATAATTTGCCAAAGAAACTACAAAATATAAATATCTGCTCTATATGCAAAAAATAATGAAAGGCTTCAAGTATTGTTACCACTGACATAATAATAATATACAAAAACAAACAGAATGTTAAAATCATTTAATAAATTTAAAGTTTGGCAGGTTCATTGCGCAAGTTAAGCAGGCTGGAATTGTCATGTCTCCCTGATCATGGAACATTGTCTCCCTAATTTCCCATTTCTGGGACAGTTTCATCCCTGCATACAACAGCATTCCAGAACATAACAGCTTAGCTCTAGTTATCATGGGGTATCAACACAATATTTTCTTATTTCTCCATGAAAACTTACGCTGAGGATAAACGTTAGAAGCGCCTTACAAAGAGAGTATTCACAAAATGTCTGAGAATTAAGAAAAATATCCATACTCATTATAATCCATTGAAAAAAGTGCCTTATCTGGAGCAATGTTATAAAGCCACTGCCCCTCCACCCAGGGGATTTTGATTGTGTTGGGGCTTAACGACAAGTCAACCCTTGTGGGTCATTTTGTGTTATCTCCCAGAGAAAGGGAGAAAAAAGATAGAAGAGAGAGAAGAGGAGATGAAAGAGAGGGACAGGGTCACAGGGAAGAAAGAGGAACAGAAATGAAAGTGAAGAATCGGAAGAAATAAAAACATTCCCCTCTACTCTAATCTGCCTTAAGGATAGCAGGCCTTGCTCAACTGTAAGCCAATACCAGTTGGACGTCCTGGTGTGGTAAGATACTCCACAACTTTGCCACACCCAACCACCCCCTTCACCCACAGTGAGCAGAGCTCCAGCTTGGACTTTAGGGCAGAGGGGTGCCAGGTAGGACACTTTCTGTGCTGTCATACAAGAATGAGGACACTGTGTGTCATGGGATATGCAATAAGTATCATGACACGTTACAAAATATAATCCTATTCCACAATAAATGCCTCAGACTAGAATACACATAAAACTGACCTTTACACATGGATAACTTTTTTTTAAATTTTTGTCCGATTTTCCTGAAATTTTTAGCAAAATGTAGGGTTTTATGTCTAGAGTTAAAACAAGGCAGACGGCAGCTTCAGATGGGCAGTGGGGCGGCAAAAGAGGGCAAGAGGGGTGGCCCGTCCCTCTACATAGCGTGGGATTTTGAGCCAAAATAGTGCGGACTACTATTTTTTATATTTATCATTGGACTTGGGACATCTCCTCTAACCCTGATGGGTTCTTGTGAACCTTTGAGCGGGCAAGATGTCACATGCCCCTTATCACTATTTTGGTTGTCCATGTCTGGTGCTGAATTGTTAGTCCTGTTTCAATACTTGTTGATCACTGTTGCTGCAGTGATTTTTTTACAATTATGTGATTACGAGTCCGGTGGACTCATAGAATTCTAACCCAGCAAGTCCCGACATAAAACCAGTAGTCTTGAGCACTGTTTTCTACTGAAAAAAAAAAAAAATGTTGGATAGACACACCTGTCATGTTATGCTTGTCAGTCCAAAGCAGACTAATGCTATTCTTTTCCCAAACCATGAATCGACATAAAGTCATGCATTAGCAGACCTGACGAAGCTACTTATATCTGCCGAGGGCGGTACCTATGGGCTGTGGTGGCTAAGGTCACTTCAATAATGAATATTAAATTTACATGCATGGCTATTAAATATATTAATTAGTCAAACATTTTCAGGATTTTTAATCAAACTGAGAATAAATATTGACATATATTGAATTATTTCCTGACAGCATACTTTTTTCCCCTTTATATTTGGAGTACCTGATCAGTCACATGCTGTTTTTATCCCCATATCAGCTGTATATCATTCAATATTTGACACAAAATTTTAACACAAATATGTATGTGTATATAATCTCCAATGCTAGGAAATCAGACAATTTCACATACAAGTAAACAAATGGTCATATACATAAATCAGTCAAGGTCACTGATCTCATTAGTGAGTTTAATAATTGTGTGTCCCACCTTAGATCCGAATGCTTTCGTGAAAGCAAATCTGTCAAGGTCTTGGCATAAAATCAACCCTAAAATATGACCAAAATACAAGCCTTACTTTATGTAAATGCAGATCAAAGTCAAGTCGATGATAAGATGAACTCTTAAACAGATGTTAATACAAGTGCACAGCCTTATATTGGAGAAAACCGTCGACAGCTGAACAAAATATTCCTGCCTAATTTTGCTGACAGATCCTTACAACACCAAAAAACATGGCGGGCCTGAGGCAAATCGCACAAAATGAACTGCAAGAAATAAGCGATTGAACTCACTGAAAATCTACGATCACTAATATACAGCTAGTTAAAATGTCAATCCTTCTGTCAGGCTAATTGCAGAAGTGTTGATCCCAAAATGGCGACGAAATCATGCAGTGAAAAATGGTCAAGTTCCTCACACTCGTTGTTGATGCTCAACTTATGACGTCACAATTTGCACTCTGCAGCGCGCGATCTGTCGGGATACCCCTTCCAAAATGGACTTTATCGTCGAATCAAGTTATTATCATCCATTTTAAGACACGAATCTTAATTATCAAATGAGCACTCGTTGCACAGCTAAGCTGATAAATTACACACTTGCAAACAAAAACGCAAATATTTTGTTGTCCGGAACCATTCGGACAATATCGGTTTCCTACCAAAGACGTAAGATTCCCGCCTCCCGTGTGTATTGGCTCACTGTAACAGCTGATTTTGAGGATTATCACAATGAACATTTTCCCCTGCAAAATACATTAGATTGTAACAAGTTCCTGTTAAGTAGCCTTTTTAGACTCGTCAAGGGTAACTGCATATGTATTTTATATAGGTCGGGCTAATCCCGGGGGTCGGGAATGAGGGGTGTGCTCCTGTGGTGTGCTATTGAACGGCGGCAATTGTAATGGATAACATGCCAAGCTGCCTCGCGGATAACGTCGTATCGACACTGCTGCAACGTGACGACATTGCTTTGTCCAGGACGTACCGATTGTGACAACGTCGACATGACGTTACGGCGACGTCTATATGACGTCGTCGTGTGTGTTTTTGGATTAGCTGAACCATCATTTAGATCTTGAATCGACGTGGAACCGACGTTGTATAAACGTCATGTGCCCTCTGGGAATATACACCGGACCAGTAACTATACATAGAACCTACATGTATATTGTATTTATTGGAAATATGTTGTCTTGGCTGAGTTTTCTTGTGAGAACGAATGTTGTATGATGAGGGTTTTAATTATATCTCCAAATATCCGAGATTTGTTTTCAAAAAGTAATACATGTAGTTCAATATATTACCTTTAAGACTGCAGCATTAACAGTTTTTGTAAACAAGAAACCTAGGTAGCGTAATTAAGGTGGGGCATAACTATTTTAACTGTTTTCGGCACTTTTGCAGAAAATCATCAGAAATTTACCCAAAATGATGGTATAACTTCAAATTTTATTAATTGTGACAACTTTTTTTTTTCAACCAAACCTATTAAAAACAATTTGTTACAACTTCAGTTATTATCCAAAACCATTTTTAATGATCTTAGTGCTGTAAAATAGCGCTAAAGTCAAGCCAACATATTTTGGCAGTTCCATTAATGACAAGTCCGGGTATTATTAGGTCCTGGTTTAGATGGTCGTCGATCACACGTCACACTTGGCCTCGTCCTTAAAGACACCTTAACCATGTTAACCATGATCATGTAAAGAGTCTGTTAAAAAAATAAAAAAAAAAAAAAAAAAAAAAGAAAAGAACGACGACGATAAGATAAATAAATAAAAAAAAAATCGATCCAACATTTCTGCGACAATTCTTCTTCTTCTTCCATGTACTCTGAAACAGTCACATTTGACTGTGACCTGTTAGTTATTTATAGATCACTGCATCTGACTTTGAAACAACTTCAGAGGATATTAAAGCCTGGATAGTTCCAGCTTGTATAGGTATTGGGATTGATTGATTGATTGATTGACTGATTGATTTATTGAGGTTTTACGGTCCAGTCAGCCCACGACCCAGTCGTTACGGGACAGCGGGACGGGATGGGAAACGAGGCTTGCCGAGTTTTCCACTGGAGCGGCGGACACGAGGTTTGGTATTTTCCTGTCGTAACTGAATATCAGTGATCGATTCCTTTTCTCACTTGCAATAGAGAAAACAAAACCCTCGAGCTTTACTCTCGTTTCTCACACGAAAATGCCGGAAAAATGGCAAAATAATAAATAAATAAATAAATAAATAAATAAATAAATAAAATAAAAACAAAATAAAATGAAAACAAAATAACAAATAACAAAACCAAAGGCTAATTTTGGTACTATGATATTCCTATTATTTCAACTAAGACAATGCATACTCAAACTTGATGTTCACAAATAAAGAAGTTACAAGCGTTTGAAAATATTTTCACAACCTAACGCAGCAGGCATAGAAACCCGACGTTATCCGATAATAATTTGGAATATCGTGATGTCAGCATCGCGTGTGAGATGTTAGTACCTCACATACCCATGCATATGGGGTAGAGAAATCCATGTGCTTTCTTGTCAGCAGCAAAATCGATCCCATATCGGTGGCAATGCGGGATAAGCGTCATTGCTATAAACAGGACCGTGAGCTCACATGAGACGTTGACGTCACGACGTTCCAACTTATTCTTACACACCAGACAAGGAAATCCTGGGTTTTACCCTGGGATAGTAATTCTTATCTTGCCCAGGTTATCCTACCCAGGATAAGATAATAATCGAGACATCTCACGTGTTTGACATACGCTGGTTGTATAAGACGTCACGTATGTCATCGTTAAGATTGACATCAGTGAACGTAACAGCAATTCTAAACGTCACGTAATATTATCACAATATGGCGGACGTCTGCAATCGAAGTGACTACAGCATTGAAATTCCATGTCCAGAAATGAAAGGTATGCAGGAAAAAGACAAGCCTCGTGATGCCAGATATTAACCTTCTGTACGGATTTTTCTATCTATCTCTCACACCCATGGTAGATTCTTATATTATCAGGTGTCATCGGGTTTCTACGTTTGTGGCTTGAGTTGTGAAACGGCGATTCAAATTTTCAAACGCTTGTAACTTCTTTATCTATGAACAAAAACATCAAGTGTGAGTATCCATTGCCTTAGTTGAAATAAAATGTACATTTGGCAACAAAATTAGTTGATTTTGTTGAAATTTTTATTTTCACCATTTTGTTCCGGCAATTCCGTGTGAGAACCGAGGGAAGAGGGCACTGTTTTGTCGATGGCATGTATAAAAAAGAATCGATCACTGATTTTCAGTGACGACATGAATGATATCTACCCTCACGTCCACCGCTTCAGTAGGAAACTCGGCAAGCCTCGTTCCCCACTGGAATGTTGGACCCTCGTGTTAGTGTTTTCCTGTCCCCACTGAAACTCGGTGATGGATTCTATCTATCCCACATGGGCACCGATTAGGATCGGCTGACAAGAAAGCACAGGCCGGATTTCTCGACCCCCATATGCATGGTTGAGAATATAAGAATCTATCATAGGTGTGAGGGGTAGATATAAAAATCCGTGCCGAGTGTTACCGTCTTGCATCACGAAGCTTGCCGAGTTGTGATGTCAGACTGTGATCCCAAGGGACGGATTTTCCTATCTGTCCCTCACACCCATGATAGATCCTTTTTCTTGCATACCTTTCATTTCTGAAAGTGGGGTTTTGATAATGCGGACACTTCGTTGCAGACGTCCGCCATATTGTGATAAAAATACCATGACGTTTAGTGACGTCATTCTGTTCAGTGACGTTAACCTTAACGATGGCGTAACGTGACATCCTACACAACCAGACTATGTATCAAACACGAGAGAATTCTCGATTTTTATCTTTCCAACGGGACGGATAAGGGTGTGTACGTGATACAAGATTTGCTAACACCGGTGTAATTTGCAGAAATTCTTATCCGATATGCAAGAAAAATGTGTCCCGTTCTTTTAGACAAACTTGTTAACAGGACGGGACAGTATTTGTCCCGGAACAGATTCGTTAATAAAAATCGGGACGGGGTGATATATATCTTCATATGTACGTAAAACACGGGGCGGGATAGTATGCGTCCCGTTCTTTAACGGGAAAACACGGGACGGGATAATATGCGTCCAGTTCTTTAACGGGAAATCACGGGACAGACCAATTAATAAAAATAGTTTAACAAATATTACGGGTCGGGATAGAATTAGTCCCGGTACACGGGACGGGCAATACTTTTTTGCTCCGTTCCGTTGTCCCGGATTTTAGTATAGAGCGTCCTCTGAGCGGCTAACCAGTGTTAATTGCATAGTCTTCCGCCAGAAACTGACAACTGCCGTTCTTGAATCAGCGGAAGGGAGAGCATGACCGTAGAAAATATTTCATGATGAATCTCCACGAAAGAATGCTGCCGGACCCGGCGGGGATGAGCCCGCGACCTCCGATCACCAGTCAGGTCAGACGCGCATTCGACTGACCCACAGAGGCCGACGTAGGTACTGGAAAATGCTCTCCGTGAAAACAGGGCTGCGTTCAGTAAAGCGAAACACAGGCGAGTGTTTTATTTATTTTTTTTTCAAATACTATTTTGCATCTTCTGAAAGATGATTTTGTAAAGGCGTCTCATGTGACCTCCGATTAGAGAATAGCCATTATTCTCCTATATGGGACTTGGTCATGGATTGATCAACCAATAACTTATATCAATAATTATTAATTTAATACAGAATCAAATAAATAATATCAACGCAGTAAACATTCTCAAATTTTTTGGTTACAAACAATTAAGCATACATATATTTTATTCGCATAGGCCGCCATCTTGGTTGTGCCAAACGACAGCTTGAGAACAGTTTGGGTATGTTCGCTACCCTCCGCCGAAAACTGCCTTTGCGAGGCTGCGTTCAGTTAACCGAAACGTTCCGTTACTCGCAAAGCAAAGGCAAACTTTCCGTTCAATTGCGATAGTTTTCGGCGGAGAGTAGCGAACATCTCCATGTCTTTTGGCACAATCAAGATTGGGGCCTATACGAATAAAGTTTATACGTATGTTTGTAAGCAAAATATGGAACTGTTTATAGCGTTGATATTCATCACGAAAACATGCCTATATTATTTTGACCCCCTTGAACCCCACTTTTATATAGTAAAACGGGGGTTTACAGGGGTATACATTATTTTTCGTATTGCAGCTCAAAAACATAGATTGTGGGTACTCGTTAGAGTACCCACGTTCTATGTTTAGAGCAGAAATATGAAAAATATCAGAATATTTTATCTGAAAATTTTCAGTTTTTAGAGGTGAAATTTTCTATATATTTGAATAGGCGTGTTTTCATAATGATTTATTTGTTTCTATATAACAATTAATGGTTATTAATATAGTTTACGAGGATAACAGGCAATCTCTAACTGGAGGTCACGTGTGACGGATTTACAACAATCGTTCAGACGAATCAAAATAGCTTTAAAAAACAACAACAAAAAAACACTCGCTTATGTTTCGCTTTAGTGAACGCAGCCCAGCGCAGCCGGGAGGGAACCGCCAATTAACCGTTCACACATACGTCCTTATAAACCCACCTGAACTTGAACCTACTCGACAGAGAAAAAACTCACTTCCGACTGAGCTGTTCCCTGCCCGCTCCCCCACCCCAACCCTCCCCGCCCGCTAAAAAAAAAAAAAAAAAAAAAAAAGAACAAAAAAAAAGAACACACACACACGCATGCACGCACAGACACACACACACACATGAACTTTTTTGTCAATAATAATAACACTAAGTTAAAATACTATCCCAATTTCCCCATTTTTTGTTATTGTTGTTGGTTTAAACAATGTTTTATTTGTATAAATCCTTACAGAAATTACATAACAGAACATATAGGCATATGTGGCATATATACAAAAGGGTTCCAGAAGGAAGTCAACTGACTTATTTTAATCTGTATCCCAATTGTTGTTGTTGTCCAGTGCTTTATTTAAATTACACAATGGACAATAATTATTGAACAAGTTTAACAAACTCGTACATGTATCATGTCGCATCGGCATCAAAACAATGCTGTGTGCATATTGGATCTTTTATTTCGGAAATGGTAGTCTTATGCAATTTTCAGAACCATTTATATGTTTTTATTAGGGCCTATCAAATAACTATATAACTCCTTGCTATTCGAGAATGAGCATCTGGGCCTAGTTGTTCAAAGCTCGTTAGGGGTAATTTCGTTAACTGTTTTAGCGGATTTAATATACAATATTCTGATATTTTTTGCTGAAAAAATGTGAGTAGCCTTTGCACTGCAAAAGCTACTCACATTTTCTCAGCAAAAAATTTCAGCATATTTGCGTATCACTCGATGTAAATTTTAACGAATCGTTAACTAACGACATCGTTAGTTTTGAACAACTGGGCCCTGATATTTAGCGTCATTTGGGCACCTGCAGTTCAGTGACGTAGGGCTACTCCTCGTTTGAACGTTTTTCTTTGACTCCCTGGTAATGTGCTTGCGGAATCACACACATGTCATCAAGCTTTACAACTATGTAGGCTAAATTGTTGTTGTTGTGCGCATTTTTAACGCTATCATAGAGGCAGCGGCGATTGTTATGTACATGTATTTGTACAGCATTGCTTTCATGCCCATGCACACTTGGTGCCGCTGTCTGTCACCAAGCGCCACCCTGTCCACTTTATACTCAACCAGGGCACGTCGAGTATGAGCTAGGCGTACTAATGGTGTGAAAATTGTCCCGACCCGAATGGGATTCGAATCCACGATATTCCGCTTGAAAGTCGAGTGCGCTAATTACTAGGCCACCCAGCCCACTGTAGGCTAAATCATCATTTAATAATTAGTGATTTTTTTTCTTCTTATTTTTGTAGAAAGTAAGGCTTGATATTTCATTCAGATGGTATCCATCGGACACACTTTGAATAAAATATCAAGTCTTATTTTCTGTGATGAAAAGAATATATTTTAAATGGTGTTTGCTTTTATTTGTAATCTGCAGGTTAAAGATTACGCTTTCAACTTTAGAACCCCGCTAATGAGCTTGCACAAAGTTTGCGGGCGACACACACACACACACACACACACACACACTCACACACACACACACACACACACAAGACTCACACACACAAGACTATTTCTGAACCATAAAAAGAAATGCATCATATATTCAGAAAACCGATCAACCACTCAGTTTATTACTTTATATAGGAAAAAAGTGGAATCGTGTGATTGGCGTGAGGAGTTGAGGGGGTCGGGGGTGTGGGCGGATGGGTTCAGGAATTATGAGGTTCACATAATGGACAAGCGGTGTAAACCCGAGCAAGTCACTCTTTTCGTTCAGTTTAGGAGCAATTCGATCTTCATTGTTTGCATAAACACATCTATCCGCATATTTAGGTTAAATCAGGTGGAATAAAACACACACACACACACACACACACACACACACACACACAGAGTCATATACTCAGTGCTATGTTGTATAAAATTTCATTAACAATTTGTAACTTTTTTAGGCTAACTGCTATCCAGTAAAAGGAGTATGTAGGGTCTCAGAGTAGTAACGTCCTGTACAGTCGTACACAGGGATATGCCAAACTTAAAAGGGGGATATGCCAAACTTAAAAGGGGCGTGCAACAGCTGCATGTTGTATATTTATTCTATGGTCATGCACAATGTTTCCTCTATCAGTTGGCTTTGTGTACATTAAGCCATTAAACACACCACATAACAATTTGTTATTTTGGCTATGAACTTGTGTGTGTGTGTGTGTGTGTGTGTGTGTGTGTGTGTGTGTGTGTTCTCTAAAGGAGACTAGCTTACTCTATCTGGCATGTCTTTATTTCATTTGTTTAATAAGTTGCGTATATTTGCGATTACATATGTGTAAGATTACTCAGCAAGTTTTATCAGATTATTTTATGTTGTCTGACACTTCCTCATAACTGTACTTTTATAAAGGTAAGATTATTTGGGGTGATATATATATATATATATATATATATATATATATATATATATATATATATATATATATATATATATATATATATATATATATATATATATATATATATATTTGGTGTAGAGCCATGTACACTCTATCGTAATAAATAAAGAACTAGACAGCTTTTATGAAAACAGAGATCGTATTTGGCCCTATACCAAGCAATCCAGAAAGTTACCGTCGTTCAGAAGTGCGACGTGATAGTGATCGTTTTTGCCCTGCATCCCTGCACCTAATGACGAGCGCCAACAGGAGCAGGAATCCAGGGCAAACTGACACATCTGAACGCAGCCTGGGGCTGGGTTGCATTCAATTAACCGAAACGTTCGCGATCACTCGCGAACTTGTGCAAACTTTCCGTTCAGTTGTGACACTTTTCGGTGAACGATAGCGAGTGTCGGCGAACTAGAGAGTTGTTTTTGCGCAGCAGAAATTGCGGCATATGGGAATAAAGTTTACGTATGATTGTTTGTAAGAAAAATGTTTACTGCATTTATATTATTTATTCGATTACACATTATATAATTTATTGGCCATAAGACCAAGTCTCCTCAACGAGATTAACGGCTACACCCTCATTTCAAGACAAACGAGACGGGTTTGCGTAAATGTTCTGTTTTACTGAGTACAGCCCGGTGGTGTATTCAGCAAAGTGAAAACTGCGCTCGAATAGCTGAAAATTGTTTTGTTGAACGACACTGGGCGCTCGGTCAATATTTTATTTATTTTTTAATTTTCATGCAGTACATGTATTCTGAGTGTAAATATTACAAAAATGCATCTTTCGGTCTTATCATTTTAAATCAAATACTACAGTCAAACTTCATTTCAAAGGAAACTATGCACCATGGCTGCATTCAGAATTGCAAGTATTTTGCGGACCCCTGGTCTTGTTGGCGCTCGTTATTATGTACAGTGACCCAGGGCAAAACGTTCGCTATTACTTTGCACTACTGAACGTAGCCCAGGTAACTAACCAATCAGGCACGTCGCCGTTTTAGAAAACCAATGCGATACACCTCTCGGCCTGTATCGCGAGAGCTCGGGAGCGCTCGGGAGCGCTCGGGCGAACATTCGCGTTCAGAAAGAGAGCTCGGCGATCGCTCGCGTTGTCGAAAATTCCTCAGAACTGCGTTCATAAAAGCAAAGCGTTCGAGCACTGTTGCAATTTTTCCTTTTACCGCTCAGTTGTGACAGTTTCGGCCGAATGCGAACTACATGTACAACCACTATTGCGGTCTGTGCGAATAAAGTTTATGTATGCTTGTGTGTAACAAAAGAATGGAAATATTACTCATTCGATCCCATATAACATTAATAATTGTTGATATAATTTATTCACTATAACATCAAGTATCATCATATAGAATAACGGTTACCCAGCGGGCACATGACGTTTATACAACGTCGGCTCAACGTCAATGCAACGTCATGAGGTTGCATCGACGTTGAGGCGACGTTGTATTAACGTCATGTGCCAGCTGGGTACTCTCTAATTTTGGGACCTATGAGACGGATCTACAATTAACCCTTCAGAAGATGCAAACTGGTTTGCTCTGCATTACTGAATTCAGCCCAGGACGTTGTGGTTTACTAAATGGTGATCATATGAAACAGACATTAAGAGGGAACTGATACACTTTTTATGGACGCCAATTTTATCAGAATATTTTTGCAAAAATATATGTGTAAAAATTATTGTGCGTTTATGAGATCTATCAGAATAGTATTTCTCTAGAGAAGGCCCCTTTTCGGAAGAGGTTTGGCGTTCAGGAAAGCAATAAGGAAGTCAATAACCACCCCCTCCCCTCCCCACGCGCCTTGCGAAAATTGGCCGAAAATGTAACAATTGTGCCCTTTCAATTTATGTCTCTGTTGCAGTTCTTCTTTCTTTGTGCGTCGGTGGTTTCATATATTACGTTTGTTTTCTTCTTATTATTCGTAATCTAGACTTCGCATATCTCAAATAACCGCTTATCTCGAAATGAAAATTCGGTCCCTGTTTTAACATGGAAATTTAACAACAGGTAACATAATATTGTGGAAAAGAGGAGACATTGCTCTCAAGGATCATTTTTTCCATTTTCTACAATATTTTCAATATATCTTTCAATTTATCTCTAACTCAAGGAGTCAAATTACATAATCATTTGTGAAATGTAGTTGTTCGATTTATTTTTTCCTCAAGTCTGCAAATCGGATATGTCGAGGCACGGATATTTCGAAGTATTTCAGAGAGTCTCTTGAACTTCGAGGTAACGAGAGTCGACTGCATTTGTTCCTCTTTGTCCTTCTTTTGGTGCCTCGGGAAGGCTGAGCTTCGTGATTGTGGCAACCTAGGTATCTTCACATATTTTTTTTTTATGTTAGATCGAATAACTTGCATCAATTTGTTTATCAATTTGAATAAATAATATACTGAAAGGAAAAAGAAACGCAGGGTAAATTTTATTCCTAAATTTCATTCAAGTTTGAAAAAGTTTGTTAAATATTTTACTATGATTACAATACGGTACATGTATGGAACAAAAGTTCCAAATTTCATTGGTTTGTGATCAACAAGTCTCGAGTTATTGAAGTTCATTGGTAGCTACCCCCCAAATCTTGAAATCAAAATCAAACTGAAAATCAATATCGGGTGTGAGCCCCTCTTGCTGCCGTTGCTGCCCTAATTCTCCTTTGGATAGAGTTAACCAAAGCATTGACAGTTCAACCTACGTGCCTGGGTCAGAGGCAGACCAATGTATGGACGACGAGCTCGAAGACCAATCTCACGCAATCGACTTCCAACAGTCTTCGGAGAAATTTGTCGATTATGTGTACCTACTGTATTAAGGGCAGTTTCGGTAGCAGTGAGATGACGATTCCGCAAATGTGCCAGACGGATTGTCCTGTCTTGATGTCGCGACGTCACGCGTGGACGCCCAGACCGCGGTCGGTCTGCTAAATGCCCTGTCTCCCTTAAACGTCTAACAAGACGTTCAATTGTTGAGACGTTAACCCCAAAATGATTGGCACTTTGCTGTTGCCTCTGACCCTGCATCAGCAACGCAATTGCCCTACCCCTCTGAACATCAGTCAATCGTACCATGATTGAAACAAAGTTCAAAGTAGCGTAAAAATGAAAAGAAAAATCGGTAAAAGAATCGAAGAGCGTTGTGTATCGTTGAAGTGTACCAAATGGTGTGAGGAAATCTTGTGCTGAAGGTTTAAACATGCTTGTTTTGCACGAAATTTTAGCTTTCCGTATTGTCCGTGCAATGCACTGTGTAGTGCACGGTTGAATGATTTCACACACTGGATAGATAGCACATCGACCAAAGACTCGTATACCCGCGGTTCACATTCACAGAACAATCTGTAAACGTGTATGGCTATAGTAAACACCGTAAAAAATGATTAAAATAAGAAGGAAAACACTCTATCCTGCGTTTCTTTTTCCTTTCAGTATATAAGCGCAGTGAACACATTCATATGTTTGTTTGTTTGTGTTGAGGTTTTACGGCCCAGTCAACCCAATGGGGTCATGTCGAGCGCGGTCAATTTACCTAACCACACGTTTACTGGGCAGGCTTAGTCCTCTAAGCGGTTAACCAGTACTGTGCACATTTTTTCGCCAGAAACTGACAACTGCCTTCTCGTATCAGCGGAAGGGAGAGCTCCACGAAAGAATGTTGTCGACCTCGGCGGGGGTTGAACCCGCGACCTCCTGGTCTCCAGTCGGTCGGCGCATCCAACTGAGCCACCGAGGCCACATTCATATGTTTGTTACAAAGAAGCATACATAAATTTTATTCGCATAGTCCACTATTTTATTTTCGCAAAAAAAGACAGCTCAAGGTCTACACTCACTAATGTATACCCGGCGGACACTCGCTACCGTCCGCCGAAATTGAACGGAACGTTTGCAAACGTTCTTGAATGTCCACAAATGCTCGGCTTTACTGAACGCACCCCTCCTTATATATGTTTAGCTTCCCTACTGACGCAAATGTCTGGGCCTGGCTGAGATGTTTGTGTTAAAAGAGCTGTATTATCTTTATGTTCTCTTGTCCACTCTGTCTTTGTGCTTGGGTGGGGAAGTTATGCAAGGGCAAGAATATAAGGCTATAAGAATCTCTCATGTTTGTTCGGTGCGTTAAAAAAAGATCCATACGAAGTGTCACTGGGCTACTTTTCTATTCTAACTGACCCAGCCGGCGGTTATCCGGCTGCTTGTCACAAAAGAGTGCACCGGCTGAAAATAAGATGGCTGACCAAACCGCCTTATCTATCAATTAAAAGTGGCGCAATCGTGCTAAGCCGGTTCGCCGCCTGCTGACTCGGCTGTAGAAAAGAGTTCATCAGCTGGTTAACCGCGGCGAACCGGCACAGCCCGGCTGCGAAAAAAGAATACGCCCACTGTCTGGCGTCACGTAGCTTTGCCGAATGATGTCAATTAGTGGCCCTGTGGGACGGATTTTCTATACACAATTTCCAAGTTTTGTTGTTCTTTAACATTGATTTGAAATGTAGCACTTCTTCCGATACGCAATGACGTTCACGTCCTCCATATTGAAAGCTGACGTCATTTGTCACGCCGCGATGATGTCCGTAAAACAACGACAATACAAAGTATTAAGACGTAAACGTCTAAGTACTGGCACAAGTTTTGTTAATGTTTACTTAGAGCTACTGGACAAGGGTATACTAAAGTTTAATAAATTTTCAATGTAATAGGTAAAAACGAACAACAATGTGACTTTAATGTATGCTTTATTAAGCTTTACGAAATTTCTTGATTGAAATGAAAATAAAATAGATATTAATCTGTTCATAACACAGTTTGTTATAAGCTGGTTTTAGATATAGCATGGTTCAAAGATGGATTAAAAAATGTATAGATTATATTAAAACTGATGATTAATGGTTATTTTTTAGACCATCTACATATTATTGTTTGGCTATAACAAGATTGTTCAAATAATACAGCTTATGCTTTGGATTCCAAAATTTGTATTATAAGCAGATTGTAATGTATAACATTTTTGATAAAACCTATCGCCTGACAGGATAGTTCGCCTTAAGCTGACTTTAGTTAGACCAAAGTCTGCTGCAGTAAAACCGAAAATGAAATAAATAACCAACAACATAAACACAGAACAGCAATAAACCACAACAAAAGAACCGATTTGGAACGGTCCTTGCCCTCAACTTTCACTGTGGTTCAAAACGCTTATTTGTGGGGCTCGTTGAGCTATCTTCTAACTCAATGCACATTTGTGAAATCTCGCCAGAACCTTAGATAGTTGCTCATACGAGCATTCTCAGCCAAACAATCAGGTCCTAGCTCCTCTGAGTAACTCAACCTGCGCATTCAAAGTTAGCCATTACCGAAATCAACAAATCAAAAGCTTGAATGAAAAGTCAGACACTGGTGTTCCCGACAGATACAAACACTTAAATGCGTGGGTAAAACGTTATACACCGACGATCCCGGCAAATATAAAAACCGACGATTCCGGCAAATATAAAAGAATCCTTTGTGAGCTAATCGAACACTCTACCATATATTAAAATCCAAAGCTATATTAAGAGACCGGCGCGATTCCCGCGCCGGCGCGATTTGCCGGGTCTCGAGGAAGCTGTTTGGTTTAAACATATTTTATTATCCAAATATTACATAACACTATACATTGTAGCACATAAGAAATAGGATCAGAACGAAAGTATGACTACTTATTTAGTTCTTCTCCTTAACAATTACAGTTGTACAAATAGTGACGGAAAAATGTTAAACAATATAGATCTCAATTTGTGGATGTGAATTAAGGATGCAGATTTGAAAGAAGAAAAAAAACAAACAAAAAAAACACACAAAAAAACACAAATATATATATATATATATATATATATATATATATATATATATATATATATATATATATATATATATATATATATATATATATATATATATATATATACTCGTATAAAGAGCAATGATAAGATAACGAAAGCAATAAAAAAAAATAATTATATATATATATACTGGAAATGACAGTAAGGTCAGAATATCAATTAAAGAGCCATAACTGTTAACTGGTTCATACTAATGCCACTTCTAAGGCTGATAAAATCAGTCGTAGAAGTCGCCTTAATATATCACAAGACCTTAAGGGATTTTAATAAAAACAATTGGGGGGATAGGGGCAGCGCTTCCCTGGTAAGTACCCCACAGAATCTACTAACGTTTCAATAGAGTTGCATGTACAGAACATTGTATTTAAATGGCTTCAACAGTTAAAAGCGTTTTGTGTCGCTTATATACTTTTGGACTTTTTCAAATATAAGAACATTTGTTGTGTATGGTAAAGAGGCATCTCCATATAGTAGAAGATTAAGCGATATTGTTTGATACTCTGATACAGCGTTAAAGAGTTCGTTTCTCTGTGCGGTGTACAAGGGACAACAAAGTAGATAATGGTGTGAATTTTCTACCTGTCCACAGTGTCAAAATGGAGATTCAGTTATATTTTTGGAGTAGAGATCGCTGTTTAAGCTGCTACATTTTGTTCGGAGACGTGTATGCAAGATCTGTGTTTTCCTATTGCCTGTATAGAAATATTTTGGAATAGACGTTCTGTTGCGGTTTAAATAATTCTTGAAAGAAGTAACCGAACTGGAACGTTTTGCTTCATCGGACAAGTCGTTCCATTTTCTTACCACAGATGGTAGAAAAGACTGAAAATATAGATTAGTTCTAGCGTGAATAGATTGTAGGTTATCTGCATTTCGGAGGCTGTATTGGGATAGATTGTTTATTGACTGTGGTACTAAAGAAGAAAGATAAGACGGAGTTAAGTCATTATACATTTTGTAGAACATGACGAGTTTATGATTTTCCCGTCTCTTTTCTAGTGTAACCCAGCCAGTTTCTTGGTACAGGGCATTAAGAGATACAAGTTTGGTTGTTCCAGTGGCAATTCGTGCGGCTTCGATTTGGATTTTCTCAATTTCTTGTTTTTCAAATTGTGTGCAGTTGTCCCATACTATATTCCCGTATTCAAGCTGTTTGAACACGAGGCCGCTAGACCAAGTGTTCAAATATCTTCCGAGGGACCCGGAATATGTTATTGCAATGAAATAACCATGTATGATCGTTGTTCTTGTATAACTTACGATTCCAACGGCAAATTGTGACGAAAACGCCCCAAAGCTCCATATAAACATTATATAAACCTTTCAAACCAACATGGCGGTTAGTTCAGAATGTTGTTTACAATGTTGTTTACAATGACGCCGGTTGCGCAGTGACCCGCTGACGTCATCATAAAATTCTGAAATGCTATATTCAAGGCGATAACTTTACGTTGTTCGTGATATCAAAAGTTCAAAATCCATGTTCAAACAGCACTTGAATTTCATGATTTGAACATGGGTTTTGTTGTTTGACCACGGCTTCTGGTCCATTCATGAATAGCTTCAAACAGTTATGTTCTTAAGATTTTATGCAAGAAATGACGTTTGAGAACGATACGATCCAATGTTGCATTCCACCCACCTGCGCATCGGGTGTCGTATTCCAAAACCTCCTATTTTGTTAAAAGCGACCGAGAGATAAACCCTGAAAACTCTATTTTTAACCGTGACATCACAGGACGTAATTGAGGTCATCCAAATTGGCCAACCAGAAATGATGCCATCCAACATGGCGGACCGGTAGTGATCACATCCAAGATGGCCGACTGGAAATGACATCATAGGGTAAAAACGTGAATTAAATGTAACTGCTCCACCCCCTTCCCCTGTTTTCCCTACTGGTTTTCCGATGTTATTGTAATATTGTAATGCATAACTCATCACGCAAACACTCCTATAATTTTGACCCCCTTAAACCCCACTTTGATGTAGTAAAACTGGGGTTTACGGGTATACACATTATTTTTATTATTTTGTTAAAAAACACTGATTGTGGGTACTCTTTAGTATATCCTCGCCGAGGCGGTTCTAACAATACCCACCATCTATGTTTTGAGAAGGTCTAAATATGAAAAGTATCACAATTTTTTATCTGAAAATTTTCCTTTTTTGGTTGTAAAATTTTCAATATATTTGAATAGGTGTGTTTTTGTAATGTAAACGATGTATATGGATCTTCTGCACCAACATGTGCTCAGGTACAATTCTGGGTTGCGGCCTCGGTGGCTCAGTTGGATGCGCCGTCCGACTGGAGACCAGGAGGTCGGGGGTTCAACCCCCGCCGAGGTCGGCAACATTCTTTCGTGGAGATTGATCATGAAATATTTTCTACGGTCATTCTCTCCCTTCCGCTGATTCAGGAAGGGCAGTTTTCAGTTTCTGGCGAAAGAATGTGCACAATACTGGTTAACCGCTTAGAGGACTAAGCCTGCCCAGTAAACGTGTGGTTAGGTAAACTGACCGCGCTCGACATGACCCCATTGGGTTGACTGGGCCCGTAAAACCTCAACACAAACAAACAAACAAACAACTCTGGGTTGGTGAGTTCAAAGTGGGTAGAGCATCCTTAGACGATAAAAGCAGGTTTGGACGACCATAACTTGCCACCGATTAGGGTGTGCAGTAAAGTGTTGGATCTTGTAACGTGATATGTATATTTAAATGGAAGAGATATAACGAAGTCATAATACATTTTACACGCATTACGAAAACACGCCTATTCAAAAAATAGAAAAGTTCACCTCCAGCAACTGAAAAGTTTTAGATAAAAAAACTCTGATATTTTTCATATTTCTGCTCAAAACATAGATCGTGGTACTCGTTAGAACCGCCTCGGCGAGGCGGTACTACCGAGTACCCATGAACTATGTTTTTGAGCAAAAATAAGAAACAAAATGTATACCCGTGTAAACCCCAGTTTAACTATATGAAAGTCGGGTTTAAGGGGGTCAAAATTATATAGGCATGTTTTCGTTATGGTCAGCGTTATAACAATCTAAAGTATGCGCAAACTAACAGCCTGCTGGGTCTCCAAATCCCTTAGCGATGAGCAAATGGCAAATAGAAAATTAGTAAATAGTAAATCAGTTCATGTCGAAGAGAGACAATTTTCATTTATGTAACTATAGAAGAGAGCTGGGTCCATTACAATGTGCCAAAAACAAAGCTTCACGTCGTCAGTGGGTAAGAACTAAATTGGCAAGGTGATGACCGTTGTATCTTGCGACACGAAATAAAAATCTAAAAGGTTGCATTTGGAAACAAAGAACACATAAAAGAACGGACACCGGAGACTCAGTTTTCTTATAAACTTATTACCCAAGTCGGCTGTTAGCTTGACCGACTGAGAATCGCAGTCCATGTAAAACGGTGCAATCCGTATAAAATGACACACACACACAAAAAAAAAAAACTCTATAAAAGAGTTCTTCAGCAAGACAATGCAAAAGTTCACAACATCAAGGTTTTAATGGCTACTAGAACGAACTATTCGCCTAATTTCGCACCTTGTGAATACGTTTTGTTCCTGAACTTAAAACAAAGATATCCGTGGATTCGATGAAAAAGTAAAAGTTGCGGTTGAGGTGTGGATTAACGCACAGGACCCTGAGTTCTTCAGTTCTGTGACGATGGCATTGGAACACCATTGGGCCAAATGTATCGCACTGGAGAATAATTACATAGAATAAGAAGAGGTCGATCCTGAACGGTAAGGTGGGCTCGTTAATTAGTACGCGCCCTTGATTTAGTACTATCAGTGACAATTTCTGCGTTTTTTCTTCTTCAGGCCTTGACAGACGAATAGAATTATCACACCATCGTAGATCATTTACAGGTGCAATGAGAATGTTGTCATTAATAACGCATTATAGCAATCACGGTAGAAAAAAAGTCCGGGGAGTGCCACAATCACAAGTCGCAGCCAATCCCTGACACCATGCATGAGGAAGAGGAAAAAGACACAAACCATTACGCGCAAAACAAACAAACGCACGAAAAGCACACAGACCAGTCCTCTCTCTCTCTTCCCCAAGCGAGATGATCGCAATGGTAAAAGGACTGAAAAACACAAGCACAAAACGCAAGGCAAGGCTTAGTATAAATCGCCTCGTAGAATTTGTCACAAAGCTACACAGATTAAGAGTAACGCCGGGACCTCCGCCTTAGAACGGTCAGTAGTATAAACTACCAGAGGTTTAAAGCACATTTACAGTTGACTAACTTCATTCAGGGTCCCGTGCTATTCTTAATACAGAAAAACATAAAAAAAAAAAAAAAAAAAAAAAAAAAATCGGTTCGCATTATGGCTCCCAACTCAGTCGATACATCAAAGCGAAAACTTAAAATCAAATAAATCACTATGACGATCAAAGACGAGAACACTTGGCTAATTCTACATCCACAGTAAGCTAGAGTTAAAGAAAACCAATAGTTGAACCACGGTGGGCTAAGCCAAATACATATCATCAAGCCCCAACCCACTTGTTAAAACTTAAAAAAGAGGACGTCATTGAGTCTGAGGCCTAAACCGCCGTCGTGCAATTAACAAGCAAAGCATAGGCATCAACAATGATTGGGTTGATAACTAGGCAGTTTGCCGCATAACTAGTCTGTATACCGGTCTGTTCTATTCTTGTATAACGGTTAATCAGCTTTCTAAATTGTTCCGAAAAGTTATATTTCCCAACCATTTTTCTAAATCTGTACACTAAGTCACCGTAAAATTCTGGTTCCGATATACCTTGTTGCAGAAGTTTCTCAGACTGACACCACTCCTCTTACTCACCCCCGCCTCCTCGAGTTCTGAAACTGACTCTCTCATCTTTAAATTTGGACATCTTCATCATTGCAAACAGGGTAATAGCAAAAAAAAAAAATAATAAAAAAAAAAAAAAATAAATAAATAAAATAAAAAAAAACAACAAACCAACAAACAAACAGAAAAACAACAACAGCAAAAAAACAACAACAAAACAACAACAAAAAAAAAAAACAAAAAAAACAAAAAAAAAAACAAAAAAACATAATAGCAAACAATCCAGATGAGATGGTTTATTGTAATAAACGTTAAAAAGATTGCCTTTGGAAACAAAGAACAGACTGTCATTAGAGTCATTAGAGTGCTGCTCTGTAATGTCATTTCGTGTTATTCTAACCTTATTCGGTGCCTTGAGAGTTATCACCTGGGTATTCATATACTTGTATTATTTCAAAGGGCATTGTCCGTCCGTGCTTTCGCCCAAACATCATCCAAAAGCCACTGATATTAGCAATTAATAATTTAGCAGAATGTTGCTTGATTACCTCACAAAAACACACCTGTATAATTTTGACCACCTTATATCCCACTTTTATACAGTAAAACTGGGGTTTACAGGGGTATACACTATTTTTCTTTTGCTAAAAGCATAGATTATGGGTACTCGTTAGAACCACCTCGCCGAGTCGGTTCTAACGAGTACCCACGTTTTGAGCGGAAATATGAAAAATATCGGATTTTTTTTTATCTGAAAATTTTTCTTTTTTGGTTGTAATATTTATTTGAAAAGGCGTGTTTTCGTAATGGATTAGAGGTTTTTTTTTTTTTTGTTTTTTTTTTGTAACTCGGTTCAAACTTTGGCTGTCTTGCAACCCAAAATTATGAGGACAAGCTGAACTCGATGACACATTTGTCCACTTTACGTTTGTTATAGATATGCATATCTGAAAAGTTCGAAACCCAGTAATATTTTTCTGTAAAAAAATCCTTTGGAAACAAGGAGCACACAAAACACACCAATGATATGAAAGCAGCAGACCCGTTTTTTTTTTTTTTAGATCTAATTGTCTATAGTTAGTTAAAATGGTCCAGAACACTTAAAGCTCACAATAGCTTACAATAGCTATGTTTGTTTTGTTAGTGTGTTAATTGCTCTCAAGGGTAATCCTTTTTGAAATCTATTTGTCTGCACACCAGCTGGTGTTTGTGCCGTATGTGGCCGTAAAATGTCTCCCCATACTTCACTTTATAATATATTATATTTTCTGGGCATTTGTGATCATTGACCCGATTCCGGGATGGTGGAAAATTTGTATGAGGGTCTCTGATAATGCCAATTTGGCCGAACTAGCTATTATGGCTCAGAAATCTCGACACTTTCGCTTTTTACAGATTTGTGAGTGAGTTTATTGCTCTTGATGGCCATTCCTTTTAGATTCTATTTATTGAGTCCGTTTAAATGCAATAATGGGTTATGCGGCACTGCACTTTACTCCCCGGACTGAACGAAACTCTGTTTTCAGTGTAAATGAAATTAGCTCAATGGTCCTAATTATATATTATACATGTACACTACGATGAAGTACGGGGAACTACATTCCTTAGAAATTGACATATACAACCGATATTGCACACATGGACAGTGATTAACGAAGTTTTTGTCGTCGCAGTCGTCACTGTCTGTCCATCAACAATTTCAAATGATAGCCTGTCTGGCGGATTTGGGGATCAAAAGCACTTTTATGCTAATCTATTTAGAACTATGTTTACTATATGACGTAAATACCTTCATTGGAGCTAAGATGAAAATTTGTCCTAGACATGGGTAGTTCGAGCACTGAGTGGTAATCATAGCGCCAGGTCAGGAGGTAATACACGGGGATAATGTTTTTTTGTTTTTGTTTTTTTTTTTCATCTTCTATTAAATAAAATAATGATATGTTGAGTATTCTCATTAGAAACGCCTCGACATTTTCGTGATAAAAAATAATAAAATCTCTCCTAAATATCTCTAAATATGTACTCTTTTGAGCTGTCGGAAGAATGTCTTCGAAACTCAAAACGGGTTTGAATCAGCTACAGTAAACGAGCCATCGGTGTTCGAGTCATTGACGTTTTACTTTACCTGTTATTTCTTCACCTCTTGATGTTTGCATGTTGATATCTTTATGATGAAATTAGCGATTCCTGTCCATTTGGACAGCGTCAGCATTTCACTTTATTTCTCACTTGTATTTGTAAGCAAATAGTAGTTTTTACGATAAAAAAATATGTTGTTTTGTTTTCATGCTCAATCTGATCTTTATAATTCCTCATTAAATTATACAGTTGACTCTCGTTATCTCGACCTCGCTTATCTCGAATAACCGCTTATCTCGAAGTGAAAATCTGGACCCTGCCTAAACATGAAAATCTAACAACAGGTAAAACATGTTGTGGAAAAGAGGAGAAATCTCCTCTTTTCCACATTATTTTCAATATATCTTTAACTTCAAGAATCTAATTACATATAGTTTATGTTAAATATAGTTGTTCGAATTATTTTTTTTCCTCAATTCTGCAACCCTGATATGTCGAGTAACGGGTATCTCGAAGTATTCCAGAGGGTCCCTTGGAATTCGAGATAACGAGAGTCGACTGTATATGATGATTATCATTAACAGATGGTAACGCATGATACTTTGCACACGCACTAAACTACACGTAAACAGGCGTTGTATGGGATTCAGTAGATATCGACCTCAACAATAAGAGAGCAGATCAATAGAAAGTAGATCTTTGGACGTTGACACAGATCATGATCTTTAATTACTGTTTATTAAAAGCGCATTAATCGATATTTTTAGTAAACCGCAAACAGCAAATCCTCTGACCAGTATATGCAGATGAGCAGTCAGAACTGAGAATGCACGCCGATCTGGGCTTCTTTCATCTTCATACTCTGAGGATCCGTCTTCTCAAGTAAATTGTTCATTTAAAGTAAAAAATCAATGTATGAAGATATCTATTATAGTTAGTTCAACTATTATATAGTTTCTACTTTGGATGTCCTTCATGTCTCTGTAAATGTCAAGGCTCTGTATGTCTACTGCAACTTTCTGACTAATATCATGTCAAACAAGAAATGTCAATAAGCAATGCTTATTAGATACCCTCGCAAGGACCAAAACGTATCGGACGGATGGACAATCGGTCAAACAGACATAGGGACTACAAAATATACTGAATACAAAATATACTGAATAGGAATGAGATTTGAGCCAGGTACATGTGACTGAGGAATCTATCCCAGCAAAATACACCGTTGTGATGTCTGATTGTTGAGAAATAATACAGTTTTTTAGAAGAAACAGCATTATCACCACTGCCACCACACACACACACACACACACACACACACACACACACACACACACACACACACCGCCTAATTTCGCTAGAGAGGTTGTTTAGCTAAACTTGATAATGCCAAATCCAAGCAGCAAAGATCCGTAGCAGCCGGTACAGTGGTGACCAATACTGGGACTGTATCTGTCTGTATATGTGTGTATCAATCGATCCTATCTCAGGAGGACGGTGCTTCTGACGTAAAACCTGGTAAAAGTTGCTTAGATCAATGTCAATGCATAATAGTCTTTACCACTGCTTGAAGCTGACTGTACCTTTAGCACTCACTGGGATTCAACTGATTTCGACAAACTGATGATTTTTGTTCCTGAAAATAAAGGTGGTCGGCAAACTATTTTGCTATTTTTTCTTCAGATAATAGGGCTAGACATTCATGCAAATTGTCTCCAATCCTTGGATTTAGATCAGTGTAACGCTCTGCACATGTGTGCGTATCGAGCGAAAATTTTGAATATAGATCTAGGCACCGTAATAACCCTATGTACTGAGACAAACAGTCCTGAGCAATTAACGTGTAGACCCTGACCAGAACGCGGCGTCTGATCAGAGTCTATACTGTTTGCCACTCACTGGCAGTTTTAGAAATACTATTAGTAAAATGGACTTGTTCAGTTTTTTGGACAAGTTTGGTAAAGGGTTATGGTGTCCCAATATTTAGGATAAAGTCGATAATCAATAAATTTGTTGCAGTATTCACCACATAACACAGTAAAGCTATACAAATGATATGAATATTTCCCGTATGATTTAGCTTAGACAGTATCATAATGCTACTGCATAAAAATCATCAACTGAGAATTAAATGAGCGGATTTTTTTCTTTCTTTTTTTTTTGTATCAGCAAACTAAAACTAAAACTTTTGATGTACGAATTTTCCCTTATCATTACGAAAACACGCCTATTCAAATATATTGAAAATTTCACCACCAAAAAATGAAAATTTTCAGGTAAAAAATTCTGATATTTTTCATATTTCTGCTCAAAACATAGATTGTGGCACTCGTTAGAACCGCCTCGCCGAGGCGGTTCTAACGAGTACCCACAATCTATGTTTTTGGCAGAAATAAGAAAAATAATGTATACCCCTGTAAACCCCAGTTTTACTATATAAAAGTGGGGTTTAAGGGGTCAATATTATAAAGGTATGTTTTTGTGATGTCATTTCATGATGAATTCCAGCTTGTAGTGTTATACACAGTATTTCATATCTTTTGTAGATATCAAGGACAATGAAAGTAAAAACTGCACTATGATAAAGTACAAAGAGATTTTTACAGCCGCAACACGGCACTTGACACCAGCTGCAATGAAGTCAAATAAAATCTATAAAACCAGGTCTAAAGGTTATAAAACTTTTTCCAAGTTCTACTCAGCATAACATGAAATTTGTCCTGCTAATAATTATCAAATTAATAACAATTGCAATTTGTTTCTTGCTTATCATAGCTGAGCATGAAAATATCTCTGCTAATAAATATGAAAATGCCAACTATTGTTGGCATTTTCATATTTATTAGCTGAGAAAATTTCATGCTCAGCATAATAAAAAAGTTTTATAACCTCGGGGTCTGTTTTTAAGCACACTATTGTTACTGTTGACCGTTCCAAGGCGATACTTCTGTTGCAGGTCCTCTTTATTTATCTGTTCTATCTTCGTTTGTCCGTTCGGCGAAGTGTTGCGGTGTTAGTCTTACTCTTTGTTGCTTTGTGGTTTATTCTACGATGCGATTTGTTTTATGTCTTGCCTTTTGTCATTTTGTTCTTGTGTTTTTCAGTCCTTTTTGCATTGCGATTACCTCGCTTGGGGAAGAGATAGCTAATCTTAGTGCTTTTCGAACGTTTGTTCGATTTGTGCTTGGTTGGATTTGTCGGTTTTCTCTTCGTCTTGGTGTCTGGGAAGGGCTGCGGTTTGTGATTGTGGCATTCCCTGGACTTTTCTCTTACCGTATTTTTTTTTAGCTTTTGTAGTCATTTCGTAGCTGCATAAGAGCTGCGTTCAAAAAGGCAAGTTACTCGCGAGCGTTTTGCTCTGGATCCCTGCTTCTGTTAGCGATCGTCATTGGGTATAGAAATCCAGGGGAAAACGCTTGTGATCATTTTGCACTTCTGAACGCAGACCTGGCTTACGTTCCTGGTAGTCTTTGTTTCACTGACTGTGCCTCTGTTGCAATCTTCTTTTATCTTGATACCAAAACTGCCATAGGGCTAACACCACACGTACGTATTGGTGCATTGCACCACAAAAATTAAATTTATATTGTTTAAAGCGGTTCTATATCATATTTAATAATTAATGCTTTCTATAATGAATAAGTACATTTGTATTACTCTCATTATAACGCTATGTTGGTACTGGGGTCAGTACTGTGGTATTGGCCACACTAGCAATCGACTTGAAATAGTTCATATTTCGATTTGAAATTTACAACAGAACTACTATACTACATTACTTTTGAAGTGCTTAACTGGAAATATTGTATATATCCGGAAAGAGAATATTGTTTTTATTTACATAATTCGATATACTACATCACACGCAATAAAAGCTGACTAGGTCTGTCAACTTTTCAAGTATGAATTTTAAAACAATGAAACATCTCCATAAAACACCTAAAACGTTTTAACAGAATTGCATTGCCAATTTATTTATTCACTTTTATTGTTTAAATTTGTTTTCATGACCACAAATTATTCTTTCTCTCTTGGAATATGAATTGCGAGACAATAAGAAAATAAAGAAACATAATCAAAAAAAAAAAAAAAAAAAAAAAAAAAAAAAAAAAAAAAAGCCGAAAGATTGATAAATTAAATGTTTTTATGTAATATAGAGAATAGCTATATGAATTTGCTGGACTAAACGTCGAAAAAATATAAGTGAAAAACCGTATCAATAAACAAATGAAAGAAATAAATAAATAAAAAAAATGAATGAAAGAAAGAATCAATCAATCCATCCATCAAGTTACGGCAATTTTAGTGTTTTCAGACTTTTGTCAAATGTAAAAAAAAAAACAAAAAAAAAAAAAAAAAAAAAACTTATTGCTGATGTGGATAGATTTCCGTCACACAAAGCACTATTATTATTGTCATACTTATGGGGTTTAGAAATTTGAATTGAAGCCTATACGTGTTTACATTTTGTTTTAACAGCTTTATCAGTGCAGTTTTTATAATGTTAATATGTATCACATTGATGAAATCTGTTTGACATATATGAAATTTTTAAAACATTTACTTTCATATATTATATCAAAATCTTAAAATCACTGGGGAGTGGGATGGGTGTTTGCCTGAATTCTGAATAAATGAAGCAGTTTTCTCTTAGGTCGTATTTACAAAATATGAATGAAGGTATCCAGGAAGGTCCAAAAACACGTACAACAGCCTTCCCGAGAGCAGAATAGATACCAGAAACAATCAATGACAAGACACAGCGGCACATTTGCAACAAAAAGCATACAAAGAAAGAAGAACTGCAAAAAAAGAACCAGGGTTGTGGAACTATCAAATTTTATTACTTATCCACGGACAAGTAAATGGTCAAAATCTACCAAACTTTACTTGCCCGAATATTGACTATTTTTCTTATTTATCGAAGAAACCATATGTCGTTGGTACTCAGTAGAAGTGAGGCGCTTCAAATGAGTACCCATAACATATGTTTTTCTTCGAGAAATATGAAAAAAAAGTATATATCTCATAATCTAGATATTCTTTTTAGCTAGAGGTATGGTATGGTCCCAGGACAAGTAAACTGAAATTCCTTACCTGTCTTCAGGGAAATGGGACAAAATGGACAAATCGGGCATAGTATTTCCACAGCCCTAGAAGAAAAACCTTAGAACTGTCAGCAGAAGCACCTATCAGACAGGGGGACTTGGACTAGTTTTACATGATAGCATCTCACCCGTAATTCTGATGCAGCTCAAAATTTCAAATATGTGTTCGGTCCGCGTAGGGTCATCTGCCTCATCACAATAAAAAAGCAAGTTATCACAAATCTGAAGATCACGAAAACATGCCTATATAATTTTGACCCCCTTAAACCCCACTTTTATATAGTAAAAACTGGGGTTTATAGAGGTATACATTATTTTTCTTATTTCTGCTCAAAACATAGATTGTGGGTACTCGTTAGAACCGCCTCGGCGAGGCGGTTCTAACGGGTACCCACAATCTATGTTTTGAGCAGGAATACGAAAAAAAAAAAAAAAAAAAAAAAAAAAAAAAAAAAAAAAAAATATCTGAAAATTTTCATTTTTTGGTTGTAAAATTTTCAATATATTTGAATAGGCATGATTTCGTAATGAATGAAACAAAGCATTCTGAAACCCGAGCAAAAATAATACATAGTTGGACCACGATGGGCCCAGACCACAGACCGCAATTGTTATAGTATAGTAATTCCTCAATAACAGTATAGTTTGTTTTTTTATTCATTTGTTAAACTGCACACTTTTCTTTTCTTTCTTTTTTTTTTTTTTTTTTTTTTTTGTGTTTTTTTCACATAAAATTAGGCTTGACCTTTCATTCAAATTATCCCCGACCAATATGAATGAAAGTTCGTCTTATTTTCTGCGAAAACGAAAACAAGAAAAATATCAGTACTTTTCATTTGATTCTTGAGCATACAGAGTATTAAAGATTTACATGTATATGAGTCGTAATACCTGATTTTAAAACTGCCGTACGTAAGCACTAGCGAGATCTCTTTCATGTCTTCATAGACTTCAAGAAAGCTTTCGACAGGGTGTGACATGAAGTCTTATAGACAACTATAAGGAAATATAAAATAAATGCCAACCTGGTCCTTGTCACTGAGCTACTACGTACGATAAAAAAAGGTAAGAGAAAATTCCATGGAGTGCCACAGTCACAACCCTCAGCCCTTCCCAAACACCAAGAGGAAGAGGAAACCGACAAAACCAAGCAAGCACAAGTCGAACAAACGTACGAAAAGCACTAAGATTAGCTCTCTCTTCCCCAAGCGAGGTAATCGCAATACTAAAAGGAATGAAAACACAAGAACAAAATAACACAAGGTAAGACATAAAACAAATCTCCTCGTAGAATAAACCACAAAGCAACAAAGAGTAATACTAACACCGGGACCACCGCCTTAGAACGGTCAGTAGAGTAAACCACCGTGGGTGGGGGTGGGGGGGGGGGCGTGGGGGCGGTTTAAAGCACTTTTACAGCTAGCCAACCTCACCCTGTATCCCGATGCTACTCTTAATACAGAATGGTCTTTGGCTAACATCTATCCACTCTATAAGAAGGGTGACAGAGCTTTACCAAGTAACTATCGTCCAGTGTCCTGGACCTGTGTTCCTTGCAAGATGCTTGAACACAGTATGTTTAAATATTATGGCTCATCTTCATGAACACAAGCTTCTATCAGACAGGCAACATGCTTTTAGGAAGAACCGTAGCTGTGAAACTCAGCTGATCACCGTAATAAATGATCGGGAAAAATTTGGATGCAGGAGGTCAAGTAGATACATTCATATTGGACTTCGAGAAGGCCTTCTACACTCCTTCTCATGAACTTCTGAAATTCAAACTCCATGGATACGGCATAAGTGGAAAAACTTTAGCATAGATTGATTCATCTGTGTGCAATAGGCAACAAAGTGTTGTAGTCAATTGTGCAAAATCGCAATGGGCAACTGTTTTGTCTGGCGTGCCGCAGAGCACTGTTCTCGGTCCACTGTTGTTTTCCTTGTATATAAATGACATCATTGTTGGAATAGAATCTGAGATTCATCTGTTCGCTGATGAATATGTCTGCTATCGTCAGATTGATAGCATTGAAGACACATCGAAACTTCAAAAGGCTATTGATCAGCTGGGCAAATGGGCCAGGAAATGGGGTATGAGATTCCAGCCCGTGAAATGTAACATGCGGCTTACTAGGAAGCGGATAAAAAAGATCAATGCAGCTTACTCCTCAGAACAGTCCTCGAAATGTGGATAATATTAAATACCTTGGTCTGACAATTTCTAAGGACTTAAAATGGAATGCTCATGTAAGCAATGTTTGCACAAAAGCAAACACATCTCTTTGGTTTCTTAAGACGTAACCTATCGCCATGTCCCCAAGATGTAAAGGAAATGGCATACAGGGGGTTGGTGCGACCAATCCTGGAGTATGCTAGCCCTGTTTGGGACCCACATGGAATAGTAGTCCAGGAAGAATTAAGAAAAGGTTCAGAATCGTGCGGCTAGGTTTGTGACTGGAAACTACAACTTTGAAACCGGAAGTATGACTAGCATTCTTGAACAGTTATAGGGTGGGCGTCTCTTCACAACAGACGGAAATATAGTAAACTCATATTGCTGTTCAAAGGTCTGAAAGAGAGAGCTAGTATACCTTGTAATGACCTTCAACCCCCACATAGGCGCAGCAGGAATCAGCATCCGATGGCATTTCAAGTGCCATATGCTAGAACTGACATTTACAAGTACAGATTATAAGATTTAATTATATGTTATAACATTCAATAAATAAACTGTCAACTCATAAAAACGGTCTTTTTGCTATACAAAATCGTCTTTTTTTTATGCGTCTTTTTGCGTCTTTCCGGTCCTTTCCAATATTTCGGCATCCCGATTATTTCGGTGTATTATAGTACGGTTTGTTACATTTTGATGACGCGGCCGACAGTTACGTCCCTTGGGTCAACAAAAATAACCTCGAAAACCACCTGCCAGCTATTTTTTTAGCGATTGGCAGATGATACTGCTCACTCAAGCGAACCATTTGTACCACCTTAAAGACCGTAATAGGTTTGTCTTCTTAAGCACGCTTCAATTACCACTACTCGCGTTGAGCCGGGTTATTCTTTGATCATATCTTGTGGGAAACGGAAGTAGAAAAAGTTACTGTTGACTGTAGTGGGTGGGGTTTTGCAAACGCAGTAAGTTTAGTCTTTATTGTTTATTTAAATGTTTCTTCGAGTATTTTTAGTCCCGGATAGATAGTGGTAATGTAGATGATGACATGCCAACAGGTAGAATTTCTGAAATGGAATGACCATACTTTCACTACTAATGACCTTTAACCTGATGTTGAATGATGTGTCTTGAACAACTGCTGGATAAGTGGCAAACACTGAAGATCCTTTTCACATTAAGAAAACACGCCTATTCAAATATATAGAAAATTTTATCTCCAAAAACTGAAAATTTTCAGATAAAAAAACTGATATTTTTCATATTTCTGCTCATAGATTGTGGGTACTCATTAGAACTGCCTTAGCAAGGTAGTTCTAATGAGTACACACAATCTATGGAATCACCTCAGTGAGGCAGTTCTAATGAGTACCCACAATCTATGTTTTTGAGCATAAGTAAGAAAAATAAATAATGTATATCACTGTAAATCCCATTTTTACTAAATATAAAATTAGGATTTAAGGGGATCAAAATTATATAGGCATGTTTTCGCATGACCTTGTTGCTATCCCCAGGGACCAGTACCTAACAGCCCTGCAAAGACAGTCTAGAACCTCCCATCCGATGGCATACAGACAGATAGCTACATCCACAGACTATATTGAATACTCTTTCTTCCCCCGTACTATTGTTCACTGGAACTCAGTCCCACCAGTAGTCTCCCTGCCCAACGTTGATGACTTCAGCCGGGCAGGTAGCCAGATAAACCACGTCTCACCCTAATTTAACCAGTGCCTTGCTTTTAATCTTGTAACTAGACCTTTTTAACATTTCACGCTTTTACTTTCTTTTAAACTTCACAACTTTGTCTTTTCTTAGCCTGGTTTTGCACTCACATGCTACAAGTCCCAGAAATGGGTTAAGCATTATTGGAAGATAGATTTCGTGATGAGATGCCATGTACAGTCTGTCTATCTTGTTAAAGAGATAAATAGCCATCTACATCAAAGTTTGGGAACTTTCAGTACATATGGTACCAATCATATATAGTGATGCCCCAAAGTATTCTTTCCCAGGATACCTCAGTGCAATTCTCAATTTTTGTTCTTTGCCACAACTACTTATGGTTCATTGGCATGCTTTCCAAACTAGGAGTAAACAACAGCAGAAACTAATCAAAAAGCAGGTATAATCAAAATAATTGAATCTGTAATAACTTGGTCAGATTTACAGATTTTTGTACAAAAATTTCATATGTCAAAAGGAAACTATATTTTAAAAGGATCATGGATGCTGAAAATTTCTCTGTGAAATACACTCTAATTTGTAAGCTTTTTAACCCCACCCTTTTTAAAAAATGCCTCCGTCTGTCACGCTCTCTCCTCCTAAACCACTAGGCTGAACTTAACCAGCATGACTTCCCCCCATGGTAAGAATTTGTGAGATTGTCTGTCCAGCCGTCCATCATGCTATTAGCAGCATTAGCATGGAACTTGGGGATTTTGCGATGGCGTACCATTGACTGCGCATTCTTAATATTATTTAAAAGTACAAAGGATATATACCAAATTACCTATGTTTTCTCCAAGTAATTCTGCTAAGCTCTTCAACTGGAGATTACAATTAGTGCAAAATACCTGAAATAAGAAAATCAAGAATAGTTTTTCTTGCACTTATTACTTATAGGTCTGCTATCACTTTTTAACACCATTACACTATCATCTTTTTTTCATCACTCATACTTTTATCCTCACGCTTTTTAAAAAAAAAAGTGATGGGGATAGTGTGAATGCCTCCATCTGTCTGTCCATCCATTCATCCATCAAGCTACATGTATCTCCTAAACCACTGGGTGGAATTTAACCTAACTTGCTACATAACTTCCCCACTTTGGTACGGATTTGTGAGAGCAACATTATTTTTCCATCTGTCAGTGTGCCCCTCTGTCCATCACACTATATCCCCCGAAATCATATGGCAGAATCTAACCAGACTTGCTACATGACTTCCCCGCATGGTAAGGGTGTGTGAGAGCAAGTTGATCAGTTTCCATCATGCTATTAATAGCAACATTAGTACGGAGTGTGGGGTTTGCAATGGCGTACCATTGACTGCACATTCTAGTTACCTTTACAACATGCCTTGACGTGTAGACATCATGCACAGAATCCTTGCGAGGGGTGTTGCAGTTACCATAGATAAGAGACAGATATATATAATCATTTGGTCATATATTCATTGTTGTGGTACTCATTAGAAGTGACTCACTGAGGCGCTTCTAAATTGAAGTTCTAATACAATGTAAGTACCCACGACATGTTTTCATGAAGACATAAGAAAAATATTGACCTGATAGGCTGATACTCCCTCTCATCTGGAGCTATGTTATCCAGTGAATTGAATAAGTTCTTTTGGGTACCCAACTGATGTAAAAAAATGTTAGCTAATGTTTAATGGTACATGTAACAGTGTAGACTCAGATCAAACTGTCCCTAGGGACAAGTTAGGATATACTGCTCAAATGTCTGTCTGAATATTTAGGGTATATATGGTATAATCACTCCTAGGTTTGTGAACTTTTTGTTCAGAATATTTTGTTTTTATACATTGTACTTTATAAATGATGTGTGATTACCAGTCTCTGTGGCTCAGTTGGAGGTTGCGGGTTCGATCCCTGCATTCTTTTGTAGAGATTAATCATGAAATATTTTCTACAGTCTTTCTCTCCCCTTCTGCTGATTCAAGAAGGACTGTTGTCAGTTCCTGGCAAAAGAATGCACATACCGGTAAATACTGGTTAACAGCTTAGAGGACTAAGCCTGTCCACAGACAGGTGTGATTAGGTAACCGCCCTCGACGTGACAACAACAAACAAATAGATGATGTGTCAAAAAATAAATTAAAAGATGAAACACACCATATTTAACCTAAGTATTGTGACCGGCAGGCCTGCACACACTTGGTAGACATACATGTAGAATGTGACCTCTGATCAGGGTCTGCATCATTTGCTAATTATCCATTAGTTCTTAGGGGTATGAATAGGTAATAAAATGGACTTGTTCAAATTTTATGACAAGTATTGTAAAGAGTAAATCTGTTCTAATATTTAGGTAATACAGTAATCTGAAGTATCCTGGAGCAATGTGTAAATTTCACTATCTAGACTAGCCATCAGTGATCGGCTGAAGTGTGATTATATAATATAGTAAACAATGTTGTTTTATTTGAAGACATGGGTCTAGATAAGAGTGGGTATCAGATAAATATTTTTCTTATTTCTCCATGAAAACATATGTTGTGGGTATTCATTAGAAGCGCCTTGGCAGAAGCGCCTTGGCAAGGCGCTTCTAATGAGTACCCACATCATATGTTTTCGAGGAGAAATAAGAAAAAATGTCAATACTTTGGATTGAAAAAAATGGCATCTTATCGAGAGCTATGGAAGATCTGTTTTATAAATACATAACTCTCATAGCTCCAGATAAGACATTTTTTTTTCAGGTAAAAGTTTTGATATTTTTCTCCTTTTTTCCCCCCACAAAAACATTTTGTGGGTACTCATTAGAAGTGCCTCACCCAGGGCACTTCTGATGGGAACATTGAATCTACATGTTTTCATGAATAAGAAAAATGTTTACCTGATACTGCCTCATTGTCATATCTAGATCTTTGAATTATTCTGCTTTGTAATATAATGTAAAGAAAATTCATATACATGTATGTACCTTTTAACCCTTTTCCTGCTGGATAAATTAAGAAACCACACCCATTTCTAATTTTCAGTCAATCAGATTACTTGATCTGGATTGTTGCTTTAAATTCACATACTTAATGGCAAATAGTGCAGATCCATATCAGTGGGCTTCTTCAGAAGCCAACTGATCTGGATCTACACTGTTTGCAAAGGCAGGGTATATCCAGGTTCAGCAGGACAAGGGTTAAACAATAACATTAAATAAAACAAGATAAGTGCAATATGTTTGGATTACCTTTGGATAAGGGCTGTAGCAACATAGATATTTTGTTTAATCTTCTTGAAAACATAAACATAAAGATGCTCACTTCCCTGAGATGATTCCAATGAGTATTCACAATATAAATTTTTGTAGAGACATTAGAAAATGGGCTGCTTTATAAAGAACAGTATATTCTGTATTTATGGGGTGGTTGGGTGGTGCGAAGGTGTCGTGTATCTTACGTCACCGGGGCGTCCAACTGATATTGGCTTACAGTTGGGCAAGGCCTGCTATCCTTGTAGCAGGTAAGGGTAGATGGGGAATATTTTTATTTCTTCTGTTTCTTCACTTTCATTCCTGTTCCTTTCTTCCCTGTCCCTCTCTTTAATCTCTTCTACTATCTCTTCTATCACTTTTCTCCCTTTCTCTGGGAGACGACACAAAATGACCCACAAGGGTTGACGTGTCGTTAAACCCCAACACAATCAAATTCTGTATTTACCCAAATGAATTGGGACACTGCAACTCATTATTTATCCTAAAATTTTAACAACTCCATTTTACTACCTGTTGAAATAGTGTTGAATGATTGGCAAACAGAGTAGACCCTGATCAGACACCGCATTCTGCAGCGTCTTATCTAGGTCTACACGGTTTGCTCAGGCCTGTCTGTCCTACTACTTAGAAGATGACCTCAGGTGGATGTGCGTCTAATTGGTGATCAGGATGTTGCGGTTCGACCCCAGCCAGGTCGGCAACATGCTTTCGTAGAGATTGATCATGAATTATTTTCTACAGTCATTCTCTCCCTTCCACTGATTCAATAAAGTCATTTCTGGAGAAAGAATGTGCACATTGCTGGTTAACCACTTACAGCACTTAGCCTGCCCAGTAAAAGTATGGTTAAGTAAACTGGTCGCACTTGACATTGCCCCATTGAGTTGACTGGGCAGTAAAACCTCAACACAAACAAACAATACTTAGCCCTTGCCATGCCTACTTCTAATTTTCAGCCAATCAGATTACTTGATCCGGGTTTTTTGATAGAAATTCACATATTTTATGACATAGGTGCAGATCCAGATAAGAAGCCAACTGATCTGATCTACACTGTTTGCTAAGACAGAGCATGTCATGTTCAGCAAGAGGAGGGTTAGATGCGTTATTATGGTACCTTAAAGTTAGAGGGATATCAAGGTAGATATTTTTTTTGGACATAATGTTGTGGGTACTTATTATCATATCATCATCATCATATCATAATCAGATTATTGATTAACATGCAGGTACAGGGGCAACATCCACATCAGTGGGCCCCCTTCCAGATAACTGGCTTGCTGCATGCATGGCAGATCTCACACTAGATCTCCAGGTACGTCTATCATGAGGGTTGATAGCCGAGAGCTTCCACTCTCTGCAATCCCTCTCTGTCAGCTGCTTCCATGTCATTTTGGGCCTCCCAGGCCCACGCTTTCCATCAACCTGTATGTCAAAGGCTGTCTTGATTGCACCACTGGAGCGTTCTACATGTCCATACCATCGAAGTTTTCTCTCCTTCAGAATGAGTTCCAGATCCTCAATGCCAAGCCGCACAAGTAGATCAATCAACCTGGTGGTGACAATGTCTTGCGGCCTGACATTGCAGATCTGTCTGATCATTGCCCTGTCATTTCGCTGCAGACGCTGGAGGTTCGGCTTTGTCAATGGCCAAGTCTCGCTGGCATGGAGCATTGCGCTCCTCACACAAGAGCTGTACACATGGCCACGTGTTTTGAAAGAGAGGTGGCGTGAAGAGAGGACTGGTAGCAGATCCTTGAACTTCTTCCAGGCGGTTTTCACACGTGTTGTGGTTGAAAATTCACAGCCATCTGCTGCTGAGAGCATGTCTCCTAGATAGCAAAAGGAAGCTACCACCTTGCTGAGGGGATTCTGATAAGTTCCCACAACATGAATATTCATAGGGAAAGAAGAAAAATATCACTGCTTTTTTGTAAAGGGTAGTAGGGTGTTGGTAAGGGCCTTCTTTACTGGCACCAGTTAGGGGAAGGGGGGCATACTAGTATTTCATCTTTTTCTGCACTTTCTTTTTTTTTTTTTTTTTTTTTGCTCTCTTCTTCCTTTAATTAACCCTTGTCCCACTGAATAAATTAAGATGCCATGCCCACTTCTAATTTTCAGCCAATAAGATTACTTGACCTGGATTGTTGCTATAAATTAACATACTTTATGGCAAACAGTGCAGATCCAGATCAGTTGGCTTCTGAAGAAGCCAACTGATCTGGATCTACACTGTCTGCAAAGGCAGGACATATCCGGGTTCAGCAGGACAAGGGTTAATGTTTCTTTTTTTCACTTTCCTCTGAGCCAGCGCATGAGAAAACCTACAATAAGACCTGTGTGACCAACAAATACTCAGATCAGCCTGTACATCACCCAGTATGGTAAGGGTTCTCGTTTATCCCTCTTTGAATAGCATGGAGGCTGTAGAAGGCATATGTGATCAGCAAAGACTGATCAGACTGCATGAATGTGCAGGCTGATCTGTGTCTTCCCTGGTCCCATAATTTTATTGTAGTTTTTGTCGTGCACTCCTCCTCTATTTTTTTTTCTTCCTTTTCTCCCACACAAGACAAAATGACCCAGAAGGGTTGATGTGTCATTAAACAAAATCCCAACAAACGTTTTTTGTTTGAACACATGGCATTTTGGTAAACATTTCAGCAGACGACATTGTGAAATATTTTTTTTCTTTTTTTTTTTTCTATAAAACAGGATTCGACATTTCATGCAAATTGTCTCCAATGGAGACAATTTGCATGAAATGTCAGATCCTGTTTTCTGGGAAAAGTATGAAAAATATCATCTGTTTGTCATCTGCTGAATTAGCCAAGAGCGTGGTAATGGTTAAAAAAAAGTTTCTTATCTAGAGCTATATTAAACAATAACATTATGAAATAAAACAAGATAAGCACAGTATGTTTTGATTAATGACAACAGTTACCTGTGGGCTCTTTAAAAAAAAATCAACCCTTAAAATGCCAATCACAACTGCAGCAAATGACAAATTGAAATATATTTTATATTATTGCTGTATTATTGTTTTTAGAGAAAATATGGTTTGACATTTCATGTGAAATATCTGAAAAATACTAAAAAGAGAAAATAGAATGCACCCTGCTACCTGCATGACACTTTTAAAATCCTGTCTTGCTAGAAACCTTGCAATCTCTGGTTTACAATGAGTGGATAAAGCTGACCATTTTCTTCCTTAATCTCTAGTGAATCTATTCCAAAATTGAACCTGGCATTTCTTAAAGGAAAGAAATGGCTCCAAGGAGGAGGTTGAGCATAATCTTTTTTTTAAAGCCCCTGAAATTGTTATCAAAATTCCTTAATATCTCCTCAGAATATAGTTGTCATTTGGTCTCTGAGAAATCCGTAGTACTGCTAGACATGTAAGACAAAACCTGTTCGGTCTTTCAAAATTCTGAAGCGTCCGAATAGCCATGAAATTTAGATATTCCTATACTACATGTATTTGCAAACAGTGGAGACCCTGATCAGACACTGCATTCTGCGGCATCTGATCTTGGTCTGCACTGTTTGCCAGTTTTACTGGTATCCTGACTACAATGGGTTAATTATTTGCATGATCATTGTCAGACACTCCGAAAAGTTTTTGCATACTATTGTCATTTCATTTTATACATGTATTGCAAGTGATTCTAACACAAACATCTTGGTATTTTGTAGGTAATTCCCCAAACTTCACCTGAGGCAACCATGGAAAACCTACCAGCGCCTTTGGATCAATTTTCAGGACTAGGTCTTCTGTGGACTTCTCTCTCAGGGGCCTATGTTATCAAGGGTCTGTACCAAGCTGTGGCAGGCTCTGGCACTAGTAGAGATTTTGATGGACAGAAAGGGCTTTTCCGTTTTAAGAAGCAGTAAGTAATGTCAGTCACTAAAGACTTTAACCATTGTCATGCTTAATGAATTAAGATGCCACACCCACTTCTAATTATGAGCCAATCAGATTCCTTGATCAAGATTTTTGATATAAATTCACATACAGAATGGCAAACAGTGCAGTCAGATCAGTTGGCTTCTTGAGAAGCCAACTGATCTGGATCTACACTGTTTGCAAAGTAGGGTATATCCAGGTTCAATAGGACATGGGTTAATGCTTTATTTGACTTCACTGCAGCCAGTGTTGAGTGCCTTAAAAAGTCTCCTCATACTTCATCATAGTGAGTATTTGACTCAGAAAACGGTCTACATGAAGTCTATAGGACTGTACTTCAGTGGGTAAAACTTCTAAGAATTCAAGTTCATTCTCATCATTTGTCTGATGGTGTCATTAGTATTAAAGTCTTTGAATAGCTTATGTGCACTGGGTAAAAATTTAGTGTCTTGCATACCGGTACAAAATTTTCAGCAGAGATTTTGAAATACCGTATTCAACCTAATACCACACATACCCCTATAAGCGCACATTACCGCACATACCCCTATAAGCACACAGTCAAGCGATTCTGTAGTCTTCAGAATGCAGCCAGTGTACTTTTTGACTACTTCATAAAGGCATATATTGTGGGTACCCATTTGAATTGCATCGACTTGTCGATGCAATTCAAATGAGTACCCAAAACATATGCTTTTATAAAGAAAACCAGAAAAAAAATACAAAAACATTGGATAAGCATCATTACACAAAATCTTTGCCGACCGTTTTTTAAGTGTTCCCTGAGTATAGGTGGATACTTATTTTACCACAAGTTTTCCCAGTAATTTTGAAAAATCTAAGTGCATGATGCGGCAGTTAGATTAAATAGGATTTTTTCATAATTAGATCAAATATGGTATTATCATGTAAATATTTTTCTTATTTCTCCATGAAAATATATGTTGTTGGCACTCATTCCAAGCGCATCTGTTAGGCACTTCTAATGAGAGCCTACAGCATATGTTTTCATAGGGAAATAAGAAAAATATCAATAATTTTGATGGCAAACATCCTTTTATCTGAAAAAAATAAGAAACATCTCATCAATTTGTCATCTGCTGAATCTGCCCATTGCGTGGTAATTGTTAAATACAGTTGCAGTGATTCTTGTGTATTAATTGTTTAGTATTCATTTTCATTTACAAAATAATCAATTGCAAGTTTACTGAGCATTACAAAGTACTGTGAAAATGATGAACAAAGTCATGCTTGATGCATTTTCATTATGGCCCTGATGCATGGCAAATCAGTTTCCTCATAATTACTGTATTCGACCTATTTACCGCACATACCCCTATAAGTGCACAGTCAAGCAATTCCTTAGTCTTCAGGTTACAACCAGGATACTTTTTGAGGGCAAATGTTGTAGGTACCCATTTGAATTGCATCGACTTGTCGATGCAATTCAAATTGGTACCCATAACATAAAATTTTATAAAGAAAATCACAAAGAAAAAAAACCACACAAAAATATTGCATAAGCATCATTTGATGAGTTCTTCACTGATCTCTTTTCTTCTAAAGTGTACCCTTAGTATAGGTAGGAACATATTTTACTACAAGTTTTCAGAGTATTTTGAAAAACCTAAGTGCACAGTGCATTAATTAGGTCGAATATGGTATGTCAAGTTCAAACCACAACTTGCGTATAATTGATGCTTTACTGACATACAAAATGTACCTAGAGGATTTGTTATGGAGGAGTATTTGATGATAATTCTGTGAATTTTCTCCAGTTCTCCATAAATATATACATTTTGTATATACATTTTGGGTACTCATTAGAATCATCTTGGCTAGGTGATTTTAAGGAGTACCCACAATGTATGTTTTTATTTAGAAATGACAAAGAAAAAAAATCCTAGAATTATCTATAAATATGCCTCCTTAACGTTCAGCATTTTAAAGTCACTGTGTGTTAACCCTCTAGTCTAGTCTACAATGTCTGTCCAAATATTTAGTCTAAATGTTGTACACTGCATGAATATGTAGTGTGAATGGCATACATTAAATGAATAGTTAGTGTAAATGCAGTATTAATTTTCAGTCCAGTCAGACGTCATTTCATTGGTCTTGGTATGAGTGGCGCAGTTGTTATAGCAGCGTACAACAGCTACTGTTTTGGGATTACTGACTTCAGGTGGTTACAGGCTCTTCAGGATGTGGTTAGCATACCGGGAACCGTCCATGTATCAACAGGTAGGTGTTGATGGAAAACTATGTGGACATTGACTTGGGGTTATCATTCTTGTGGCACACATCTGGGCCCAGTTGTTCAAAGCGTTGTTAGCTTAACGAGCTCGTTAAGGGTCATTTCGTTAACTGTTTTAGCGGAGTCAATACACAAAATTCTGATATTTTTTGCTGAAAAAATGTGAGTAGCTTTTGCACTGCAAAAGCTACTCACATTTTTTCAGCAAAAAATTTCAGCATATTTATGTATCACTAGATGTAAATTTTAATGAATCGTTAACTAACAATGTCGTTAGTTTTGAACAACTGGGCCCTGATTGCTGATCCATGGGTCACAAGTTTGAATCGCAGCTCAGCCACATAACTTTCGTGGTCATTCTCCCCTGTCTGCTAGTTCAAGAAGGGCTGGCTCAGCATGATCTTAACTGTGTTGACTGGGCCATAAAAGTCAAAATGATCATAAGTAAAAAAAAAAACAAAAAAAGGCTTTTGGCAAGCGTAGTTTTAATTGTTGTTTGAAAAAAAAAACTTTCTACAGTTTAATGTTACATATTACTTCAAGAGTCCCAGATATGTAGTATGTAAAAAAGTGAATAGTTGGCTACAACTGGACAATTTGTACACAAGAGGATTGTGTGTTCTATTTACCTAAACTGCAGCTTTGCTTAGGGGAGGAAATGTTGAATTTACTCTCTGCAGCAGCAAATGATTTCCTTGTAGAGTAGACCATTTTTCAGAAGTATATTGAAGTACAGAAAACTCTGGTTTGCCTACTTACGGAGTTATTACCCTTTTCATCATAGCCATTTCTACCATGTACTTGTATCTGCTCCATAACTTAGATACCGTTCATGATATTTTCACCAAACTTCACACAAATGTAAAGCACCATGAGACGACATGCAGAACACATAGTCTGTAACTTTGGTTTGCCTACTTTTAGAGTAATTGCCCTTTGAACACTGAACATAGCCATTTCCACCATGTACTCATGTCCGCTCAAGCTGAAAACCCTTTGTGATATTTTCATAAAATGTCTCACAAATGTAAAGCTTTATGAGACAGTGTGCAGAACACAATGAACCATAACTCCGGTTAACCTACGTTTGGAGTTACAACCCTTTGAACATCGTTAATATTGAAAATAGCCATTTCTACCATGTATTATTGTCCACTCTGTAAGTTGGAACTGTTTCAGATATTTTGATGTAACTTCACACAAATTTAAAGCTTCATGAGACGACGTGTGCAGAACTTAAGAATCGTAACTCTGGTTTTCCTAATTTTGGAGTTCTTGCCCTTTGAACATTGAACACAGCCATTTCTACCATGTACTTGTGTCTGCTCTGTAAGTTGAAAACCATTTGAGATATTTTCATGAAATTTCTCAAAAATGAAAGCACCATGAGAGGATGTGCAGAACACAAGAACCATAGATCTGGTTAAGCTACTTTTGGAGTTACCACCCTTTCAACATAGTAAATATTGAAAATGGCCATTTCTACCATGTACTCGTATCAGCTCTGTAAAGCGGAAACAGTTTCAGATATTTTGATAAAACTTTATATAAATGTAAAGCATCATGATTCGAGGTGCAGAACATAAGAACCCTAAATCTGCTTAACCTACTATTGGTGTTATGACCCTTTGAACATTTAAAATAGTGATTTCTGTAATAATATATGTGACTGCTCTGTAACTTGAAACTGTTTGAGATATTTTCTTGAAACTTTATGCAAATGTATGTCACCATGATATGATGTGCAGAATACAAAAACTATAACTCTGAATTACCTGCTTTTGGAGTTACTGCCCTTAGGACATTGTAAATAGTGATCCTAGTCTTGTGCCATTTCTATAACTTGAAAATGGTTTTAGAAATTTTCTTGAAACCTTGCAAGAATGTAAAGCAACATAAGATGACATGTAGAATACAAGAACCATAAGTCTGGCTTAATTACTTGTTGAGTTATGGGTCTTTGAACATTGAAAATAACAGTTTCTGTGATATACTTGTAAACTTTACACGAATGTGAAGCACCATGAGGGGATCTGCAGGAAATAAGAACTGTAAGTCTGGTTTACTTACCAATATGTTACGGCCCTTTGAATATTAAAAATAGTCATGTCGGTCATGTCAACTTTCTTTAGGGAAAGACTAATGCATCTTCCCTTGATTTCAGTTTTGAAAGAGTTATGGCACTTGATTGATGTAAGAGCAGTGGCAGGGCATGGTGCAGTGCTTGCAGCGCTTTTATTCAATTAGAGGAGCAGTTGCACTACAAACTCGCTGATCAGGTTCTTTCTTTTTAGCTCACTTGGGCAAAAGGCTTAGGATATGCTATATTGATGACTCTCTGTTTGTTTATCCTCTGCCTGTCCATAATTTCTTCTCTGAAGGTTCTTATAATTATGGCTGTGTACATGTACTTCTTCTGTTTTCTTCAGATGAGATGTCAGCTTTAATAGGAACCAGCCTGCTATTCTCCCATACCCTGTGTCGCCTCTACCGCAGCGTGTACGTAAATGTGTTCAGCACCAAGTCCAACCAAGATCTTCTAGACACTGTGGCTCCCTTCATCTATACGGTACTAGTGGGCGTGACTGTCCTTTCAGAGGCCCCAGCCCTAGATGGGTCTGGGTTTGGTAAGTGTTATGAGGACCAGACAGCATATATCCTGTACTCTTTGACACATATCTGTAGATAAGACACTGTTTTGAACTGTTAAAATGCCGGCCTCGGTGGCTCAGTTGGATGCGCATCTGACCGGTTTTCAGCAGAATGCGGGTTTGACCCTGGCCAGCAACATTCTTTCGTGGAGATTTGATCATGAAATATTTGCCATAGTCATTCTCTCACTTCTGCTGATTCAAGAAGGGCAGTTGTCAGTTTCTGGCGAAAGAATGTGCTCTGTACTCGTTAACCGCTTAGAGGACTAAGCCTGCCTTGTAAAAGTGTGGTTAGGTAAACTGACTAAGCTCGTCATGACCCCATTGGGTTGACTGGGCAACAAAACCTCAACACAAACCAAACTGTTAAAATTGTAATCACAGCAGCAGTAGACAATATTATTGTTTTAAGTACTTTTCAGAGAAAATAAGGCTTGGGATTTCATCTGAATCATCTGTCACATGAAATGCCAAGTCTTACAATAATAATAAAAATTCAGATTGCGGTCTGCTAGAATTTCGCTGAAGGATTTTAGGGTTAACTAAGTAGTTTTGATATTTTTTTCTTATTTCTGCATGAAAATACATGGTGTGGTTCTCATTAGAAGTGTCTCACAGAGAACAACACAACATATATTTTCCTGGTGAGATAAGAAAAATGCAGTAAAGCTCTAAATATGTGAAGAGTAAAAATTAAGAGGGATGATCAAAAAGTTCATGACCCCTGTACTTTGGGAATGACCAAGAGCAGAAATTGTGCCGTTATTTCTCAATATAATCTCCCTTTGCCTCTATGCACTTTCTCTGCTGTTCCAGTTTGCTTATCTCTTCAAAATAGAAGCCTTCATCCTGATCCCCTAAGTACTCATCAATGGCATCTATGATGCCTTCATTGCTTCCAAAATACCATGAAGGCTAGTTTTCAGATTTGGAAACATGAAGTACGAAAACTAGTTTTCAGATTTGGAAACAGATAGAAGTCCAAAATGGCTAAATCTGGAGAATATGGGGGGTGAGGAAGAAACTTGAAGCTGCACCTAGTCGCAGCAACCATAGCAACTTGAGAGGTGTGAGCTAGTGCATTATCTTGCAAGAACAGAACACCTTGAGTCAACTTTATTCAGCTTTTCTTCACAATCTCCTGATGCAGCCATCTCAGTTCTTCTGGGCCCTCCGACTGGAGACCAGGAGGTCGCGGGTTCAACCCCCGCCGGGGTCGGCAACATTCTTTCGTGGAGATTGATCATGAAATATTTTCTACGGTCATTCTCTCCCTTCCGCTGATTTAAGAAGGGCAGGTGTCAGTTTCTGGCGAAAGAATGTGCACAATACTGGTTAACCGCTTAGAGGACTAAGCCTGCCCAGTAAACGTGTGGTTAGGTAAACTGACCGCGCTCGACATGACCCCATTGGGTTGACTTGGCCGTAAAACATCAACACAAAAAAAAAAAAAAAAAAATCTTCTGGGCCCAGTTGTTCAAAACTAACGATGTCGTTAGTTAACGATTCGTTAAAATTTACATCAAGTGATACGCAAATATGCAGAATTTTTTTGTGCTGAAAAAATGTGAGTAGCTTTTGCAGTGCAAAAGCTACTCACATTTTTTCAGCAAAAAATATCAGAATATTGTATATTGAATCCGCTAAAATAGTTAATGAAATGACCCTTAACGAGCTTGTTAAGCTAACGATGCTTTGAACAACTGGACCCTGCATAATATGCACCATTTATTGCAGGCCCTTCCTAAAGATAATCCACCCTGATAATGTCTTGACTCTCCCATAAGATAGAGGCTTCCACCTTCCCTGCTGAAGAAACTCTCTTAAATTTCTTACGAGGGTTAGAGGAGGGGTGGGTGCGGGAAAGCCAGGGTGCTTTCAATTGCATACTCTGCTTTTTGGCCTCAGAATCAAAATGCTGGACCCAAGTCACATCTTGGGTCACAACTCGATGCATAAATTCCTCAGGGTCATCTTCAGGAGAACAGGAGAAACTTAGAAATATCAAGCCTGCTCTTCTTCTGATCTTTGGTAAACATTCTGGGGACCCATCTATCTGAGACCTTGGACATCCCCAAAATATCGGTCAGGAGAGACTGACCTGTCCCAGAGCCAATGCCTGTTTATCTAGCAATACCAGGCAGGCGTCTGCTCCTGTCACATGATCAGACTGTGCATAATCACAGTTGCCACAGTCAGGTTAAAGTCAGGGAAATTAGTACATTTTTCAAGGTCAGTGAAAAGTCAGAGGAATTTTGAAAAAAAAGGTGAGGGAAATTTCAAATTTTAGGAAAGTCAGGGAAATGTCAGGGAATTTTGTAATTTTAGTCTAACTTTATGAAGGCTATGGTAGTTTTCTGGTTATTTTCCATACTAAAAAATTGAAATATTTGAAAAGAAGTTGGCGATCTAACACTAGACACTTCTCTCAAAACTAATGTACCCAACAGCTAACAACATTGTACTAATATTAAGTTAAATGCCCTTAAGTATTGCACTAATACTTATGATCCTGCAAGAAGATTACCAGAAGATTGAAAGGATTTGTGACCCTTGCCTGTAGAGGAGTCTCCTTGGAACATTTCACTTTCACCATTAGTTACTGAAAGACTAGTGATTCACGTAAATTTGTATGCATCACATTCAAGATGAGATCCATATATAATTTTTGACACAACTACTTTAGCAAGCAGGAGAGACATAGGGATCACTTACTGGCCTCATTTTTAGCACCGCTGTCATTGCCAGCAATGTTAAGCCTGTGCATTCAGCTCTGTTTCTCAAACACCAAGGCTCTAGGCAATTGAAACGCCATACACACACCTGCCTTGATGCACCCTGCCCACTGCCATCAGCTGTTACTGACTTTGACCTACTTTCCTTTTTTGTGGAGATTGATCATGGAATATTTTCTGTGGTCATTCTCTCCCTTCCCCTGATTCAAGAAAGGCAGTTGTCAGTTTCTGGTGAAAGAATGTGCACAATACTGGTTAATCACTTTGAGGACTAAGTATGCCCTGTAAAATTGTTAGGTAAACTGACCATGTGCTACATGACTCTATTTGGTTGACTGGGCCTCAAAACCTCAACACAAACAAACATGCTTGGCTGAACACTTGTTTAGTCTGTGCATTAACTCTGTTTCTTAAACACCACCAGCAGTCACAAAATAGCCATTTGGTGTATTTCTTGTCTACATTAGGGTGCAGCATTTTCAACATTCAAGAATGATTTCTAGTTTTGGTGAAGTGACACTTCCCACACAGCAGGGTTCAACCTAGGGGCCATTTTGATAGCAAAAATCTCCCAGAACTGGCTGACTTCTTTCTATTTTAAGTTGAGGGAGAAGTTTGAATGTACAGAACATATAGTGAAATACGAAAATTTAGTCAAAATTTTTCCTTGATATTCTGAAAATGTTGCAAAACTTCACCCTGTCACCTGTGGTCTGAAAGCTCTAGGCATGACCGTGGCACAGTTTTATCAGGATTTTCCTTGTATCCCTGGATTTTGATGCATATCATTTTACCCCTTGTTGTAACTGTGAGCTATTCCAGTAACATATGATTTAATACTTCAGTTTCAGTGTGTATGTTTTATGGCTGTCTATTGCTTAATATGCAGTAGTTTAAGGATAAATTCAATGTAGGTCAGGCTGCAAACATGCCAGATGAGAATAGGGGTTTGAAATAACAGCTTAGCTTTTTCAAGTTGCTAGATATGTATCTCAAAAATAGCGTATGAAAGAATTGAAATATTATTTTCATACATAATCATAGCTATGTAGGTTGTTACCAACATAGACCTATCTGCAGCATTATCAAAGAGTATGAGTGGTATAATTGTTCTCATGGTTAGTATCATCTAACAGATTCCTGGAATATCTTTAATCACCGGTTGTTTAGCATATAGCCAAAAAAGAATAATATACTGTCTATTATCTAGAGCTGTTTAGTGAATAACTGCATTCAAAATTGTCATTTGTGGGGTGGGGGTGGGGATAAATCAGCAGTTTTATGGTTGAAAATTTTGTTTCATGGTGATACATCAGCGGAGCCATAAATCTTAATTTGTGACCGTAGTACCGACAAATTACCTCCCCAAATGACAATTTTAAATGCACTTTTCCCCATTTTGGTGCATTTATTCATTTGTTTTGTTGAAAAAATGTGTATCAGAACTATTTGTAAACTGCCTGGTATTTTTCAGCAGACCCAATCATGTCCCAGAGGAATTGTTAAGTATTTGGTGGTAAATTTGGTAAATTTTTTTTCTCCATAAAAAACGTATGTTATGGGTACATATTAGAAGCACCTCTTCGAGGTGCTTCTAATGAGTACCCTCAACATATGTTTTTATGGAGAACTGGAGAAAATTAACCCATAATGATCACCAAATATTCCTCCTTAACAATTCCAGGCTTATTTTGATTGGCATGGCCCATGGGCATCAGAGGAAATTCCTCTGATGCCCATGGGCCATACCAATCAAAATAATCTAAAACCACCTTTTAACAGCCACCTTTGGGAACAAACAAAACTGGCTGTAGAAGGGCCTACTGAAAGGGGTCTACTTGGAAAGGAAATAATTTTTTGAAGCTGAACCCCTTTTTTCAGACGGGAGGTAAAAAGAATGTTTAGTGAGTTACCTCCCATGAAATTTAGGGAGTTATCTTCCTTAAGTTATCAGATAATAAGGGCGTTCAGTCTATATTTTTCTTGTATTTTGTATTTGTTTGAAAATGTGTATGGTGCACAGAGCCTTTTGTTATCTCCCTTCCATTGTCTCGATATGACTTAAATAATGTTGAAAGGAATGTAAAACACCAAGTTATCTGTGACTGTTGAATATCATTGCAGGCTGGTTCAACTGGGGCACCTTCAGCTGGAGACATGCTGTGGGTGTGTTGTCTTTCTTCTGCCTCTCATCTTTAGACCACAGGCTGCAGTTCCATCTAGCTAAACTTAGGAAAAACCGAGCAGGTATGTATAGATCTAGATAAATATAAAACAAGCTCCAAGCTCTGTATTGCATCTGACTGCTGATCCAAGGGTTGCAAGTTTGAATCCCGACTCAGCCACATAACTTTCACAGGGATTGATTATGAAATCATTTCTTCGGTCATTATTACCTTCCTCTGATTCAAGAAGGGCAGTTGTCTGTTACTGTCAAAAGTATGTGCATAAAGTACTGCTTAACGGCTTAGAGGTTTAACCCTTGTCCTGCTGAACCTGGATATACCCTGCCTTTGCAAATAGTGTAGATCCAGATCAGTTGGCTTCTGAAGAAGCCAACTGATCTGGATCTGCACTGTTTGCCTTTCAGTATTTGAATTTGTATCAACAGCCTGGATCAAGTAAACTGATTGGCTGAAAATTAGAAGTGGGTGTGGCATCTTAATTTATTCAGCATGACAAGGGTTTTAAGCCCACACAGGAAAATGTGAGTACATTACAAGTCTTAACTGGGCCGTAAAATTCCAAATCAAATCAAAGATAAATGTAAATAATTACTACATTTTCATGTCATACCCAGTGATTGTTCTCATATCACAGGATTACAGGTAAGGCTGGCACAATTAATCGAATAATGGATTAATTGATATATAAATTCCATAAAAATGATTATCATTACAGATTTGCTAATTATTGATCATTTGATTTCTGTGTCTGTTACTTTACTGTATTTACCCTTTATATTCAGACACCTCAACTCCATACCATACTTTATCTGAAATTTGAACAAGTTCAATTTACTACCCACTATTGTGTCTAAAATAACAGGATGAGTGGCAAACAGTGTAGACCCTGATGAAATTTGCGGCATCTCATCTGGGTCTACACTGTTTGCCCAGGCCAATCTGGCCGAATACATACTATAAAGTATAATATATGGTAAGACTCATGCTCAGACAGGTAAAATTATGACCAAATCTTCAATGATTACTAATCGATTATCAGTCACAATGGCAGGACTGACAGTCGATTATCTTTTCAGCTCTGATCAGCCGGTCTAAGGGTTCATTATGGGCAGAAGTGGGTGGGATACATGAAAAATATGTGAATAAAAAAATTGTCAAAAATATTAATTTCTCTGAAAAGGCATTAAGCCTATGAATTGTTTATCGGACGCCAACCCTGTTCATGTGTGAAGCTGACAATATTTGCATTTAGAAAAAGAAGTAGCTCACCTCATGTACTGTCTCTCTATTTACATCCAAACTGCTATCCTGGTATGTCAATCCCATATAAAGAATGATCAAGATGTAGTCCAAATATCCATGCATAATGTATGAGAATATAATTTGTGAAAAGTCAAACACAAAGGAATAAAGTTGACAGTACTACTACAAGTATCTATAAAATTTTCCAGGTTTATCAGCCATACTTTCATGTATGAATGTAGTTCCTAAATAAGGTATGGTAGCAAATACCTGTCGAAGAGTTAATAACTACACATTTGTCTTCCTTGGAAAATGTATTTGTTTTTGCTCCTCTAAAAGGTACTAGTTTATAAATTACCGGATTTTAACAATAATGTATCTGCTGGTGCATCTGGCAATCTCTACAAACATTTATGCATTGAATGAATTACTACCAGCTTATGAGACAATACTGCTGGCCTTGCATTCTTTTTTCCTTTTTGAACAACTAAGACTTTCATCAGGCTATAATGACTGATCCTTTTTTGGATTTCCGGTTTGCATATGCTTTAAAATTCATTTGATGTGGGTTGTATTGGCTGGCCTCGGTGGCTCAGTTGGATGCGCCGTCCGACTGGAGACCAGGAGGTCGCGGGTTCAAGCCCCGCCAGGGTCGGCAACATTCTACGGTCATTCTCTCCCTTCCGCTGACTCAAGAAGGGCAGTTGTCAGTTTCTGGCGAAAGAATGTGCACAATATTGGTTAACCGCTTAGAGGACTAATTTAAGCCTGTCCAGTAAACGTGTGGTTAGGTAAACTGACTGCGCTCGACATGACCCCATTGGGTTGACTGGGCCGTAAAACCTCAACACAAACAAACAAATGTGGGTTGTATCTTGAATCTACTAACTATGCAGTCAGAGTAAAGACCTCAGCAGCAAACACAGTTCTGCAACACACCAAGGTAAAACTTACTTTAAATGTCGATAAATTTTATCCACCCTTTCCATTAGTCAGTGTAAAGATCCTCTACATCATATGGTGTATCCTCTCCTTTATGTATTAAATATTTCAAAAATGCTGAATTTATGCGCGAGATCCAACTTGTACTGTCCACCATACTTGTTGCATCTCATCAGGCGATTTTTGTTTACTACAAACTCACGCAAGCGTAACAAACATTGGAAATGCAATTACTTACCTTTCTTACGCTGATCAGCTTATGCCACATCTATCCTGATGTAGTTTAAACACTTCTTTCTTGCACTGACAATTTATTTACCTTGATCCAGATTTTAAAACAATATTTTGGTCGAAAATCATCTTCAACGCAATTAACAATTACTGGTCAACTGCTACAGGAAGTGCCGAACAACATCTACTTCCTTTACGAATGTCCAAAGGGTAAAATCCCATCTTTTATCGTTAAGTTTCTACTACTGATAAATTTTACATATATCATCGCATTTATGATTATTATTTTGATTACTTTACAAATTTATAAATCCAAACTTGAAAATTATGACAATATTTCTGAGCTTTGTGCATAGCTCCGCATGCAGGCGTAATAATATCGGTGATAAGTCCTCGAGGAAATCATGAAAGTCAGAAGATGAGAAAAATTGTCTATTTTATTGTTTTGGGGGACAGAAATGAATTCTATTTAACAACAAATCAAAGCCTTGATCGTCGTTAAAACACCAGGCACAATTCAGAGGGTAAACGGATCTCATTATGAATTGTCTTTTCACGCAAAATGCCAGTGATATAAGAATGAAATCTGGCTCCAAATGTTTGTTTACATTTTTACATGAATGAAACATGGCTACTCTGTAACTCGTGGAAAATTTTACGTGAAGGTGGTCATTATTTTCAGTTAAGCATTGTGCATTCATTGATAATACTCTCATACATTGCAGATCAGATGTCCATTGCTTGGCCTGTATAATTAGTTTTTCTGAAAATTTTACTCTTTTGGACTTTGAACGCAAATGCCGAACCCTATATTTTTTTCAATTTAATTGGTCCATTTTAACTTGTACAATATGATTTATTCATAAGAAACATGCAGTCCTATCATTACTTCTTTGATATACTGAAAATTCTGCAACCCCATCATCTTTGTGAATAAGGACTGCTATGAAAGTTTCAGGGGGTACCCCACCCACTTTTGTCCTTGATGAACCCTTAAGTACAGGTATGACAGATGTAAGCCAGAGATCTTTGTACATCCATAGGAGAGCAGCATATCATATTACTGTTGTAATGTTTTGTTTATTGTAGCACCTGGGTTAGCATTGGCAACATAGGTGTGCAAGTTTACATCTGTTTATTTATCCATGTACAGTGAACCCTAGTTACAACGACAGCATTTGTTCCCAAAGATGTTGCCATTAAAATGAATTTGCTGTTGTAAAGAATCCTTAATGGACAGAATGATATGCCAAAAAAAGACCTTGTTTTAATCATATTTCCTCATAGAACATATGTTTTGGATATTTGTTAGAATCGCCTCTTTGAGGCGATTCTAACAAATATCCAAAACATATGTTGCTTGAAGTTTTAATGCAATATTGTTGCATAATATCTCATTAACTGTCACCTCCTGAGCGAAGGTTTCGTGACAGTCAAATTATCATTATAACGAATTTTGTCGTTGTATCGAATGTCGGTATAAAGAGGGTTGACTGTACTTATGTCTACCTTAGCATTTTACCTAGCAACCACCCTAGCGACCACCCTGGCGACCACCCTAGCGACCACCCTGAATGAAGTCTACTTTCTGTATAACTTTACAGTTAATTTCATTTTGCTGATCACTGAGCTAAACATGGATGACAACTCTATTGGCAATTGTTGTCACATTTTAGTATGCCGGTGTGACATAAACTGCAACAAAAATCTTTCTGTCTTTATATCCCTTGAATACTAACCATTAAAGGCTCCGTATTCCTCAAAAATAGACATTTTCTATCCAAGAAAAGTTGAACTCTTTCACTGCCACATAATCATCATATCATAATCGGATTTTTGATTAACGTGCAGGTACAGGGGCAACATCCACACCAGTGGGCCCCCTTCCAGATAGCTGGCTTGCTGCACGCATGGCAGATCTCACCAGATCTCCAGGAATGTCTATCATGAGGGTTGATGGCCGAGAGCTTCCACTCTCTGCAATCCCTCTCTGTCAGCTGTTTCCATGTCATCTTGGGCCTCCCAGGCCCACAATTACCATCAACCTGTATGTCAAAGGCTGTCTTGACTGCACCATTGGAGCATTCCACATGTCCATACCATCGGAGTCTTCTCTCCTTCAGAATGAGGTCCAGATCCTCAATACCAAGCCGCGCAAGTAGCTCATTGGACCTGGTGGTGACAATGTCTTGCGGTCTGACATTGCAGATCTGTCTGATCATTGCTCTGTCGTTTCGCTGCAGCCGCTGGAGGTTTGGCTTTGTCAATGGCCAAGTCTCGCTGGCATGGAGCATTGCGCTCCGCACACAAGAGCTGTACACACGTCGACGTGTTTTGAAAGAGAGGTGGCGTGAAGAGAGAACTGGTAGCAGATCCTTGAACTTCTTCCAGGCGGTTTTCACACATGTTGTGGTTGAAAGTTCACAGCCACCTGCTGCTGAAAGCATGTCTCCTAAGTAGCAAAAGGAAGCTACCACCTCAAGCTTGTGATCCCGCCGAGGTTGGCAACATTCTATCGTGGAGATTGATCATGAAATATTTTCTGCGGTCATTCTCTCCCTTCCGCTGATTCAAGAAGGGCAGTTGTCAGTTTCTGGTGAAAGAATGTGCACAATACTGGTTAACCGCTTAGAGGACTATGCCTGCCCAGTAAATGTGTGGTTAGGTAAACTGACCGCGCTCAACATGACCCCATTGGGTTGACTGGGCCCTAAAACCTCAACACAAACAAAAACCTCAAGCTTGTCAGGTCCGACCTGGACTTCCTTCTGTGGTCTGCCATCCAAGGGGCGTGCAGTTCCCTGGCACCGTGTACATCAGTAGTCAGGGTCTTTTCAAGCGCTTGAGCCCACTGCATTTCTTGTGCACCCAGTGCTTGCAGCCATTGCAGAAGATGCTGTAGCTGCCCACTCCGGTGCGACAGACAGCGCATGGAAACTCGCCTGAACTCTGCAGGAGATCCAGTCCCGTACCGCAGATCATAATCTTTGTCTTTCCTGCATTTACCCTCAGTCCTTTCTTCTCCATTGCTTCTTTCCATGTCAAGAGCCTCCTGACACATTCCTCAAGCGATTCAGCGATGATAACAAGGTCATCAGCATAGAGGTCTTCCCAGGGGAATAAAAATAGGCTTTTGCAAACAGCATAGATCCAAATGAGATGGCTCATGATGAGCCGTCTGATCTGGATCTATGCTGTTTGACATTCAGTCATTCAACTTTACATATAAATTTCTTTCCAAGCGACAGTTTGTTAAAAAAAAAAAAAATAAAAAAGGTAGCTGACAAATGTCGTCTGAAATCTGGCACCGAAAGTGTTAATAAATTAATGTATGGTATTAATACAGTCATAAAATGTGTCGGCCTCGGTGGCTTAGTTGGATGCGTGTCTGACTGGAGACCAGGAGGTCGCGGGTTCGACCCCTGCCGAGGTCGGCAACATTCTTTCATGGAGATTGATCATGAAATATTTACTACGGTCATTCTCTCCCTTCTCCTGATTCAAGAAGGGTAGTCAGTTTCTGGCGAAAGAATGTGCACAATACTGGTAAACCACTTAGAGGATTAAGCTTGCCCAGTAAATGTGTGGTTAGGTAAACTGACCACGCTTGGCATGACCCCATTGGGTTGACTGGGCCGTAAAACCTCAACACAAACAAAAAACAGTCATAAAATGTGGCATCTGGCAGCTTGTAAAATTTCTGTTAGTCTCTTGTTTTTGAACTGGATCAAAAATGAAATGATTTTTTATGGCATCTCTGAATTAATGTTGGCAATTAGAATAAAAAGTATAAATGTTCTGCAGCAACCCTTTCAGTGCTAAACAAAACTGTAGCAAATGAATTCTAATTTTTGGTCTCATTTCTCAGAGAAAATAAGTCTTGTTATTTCACATGAATTGTCTGCTGTGTGAGCATATGATTCACATGAAATGCCAGGTCTTATTTTCTTTGAAAAATACAACAAAAAATCAAAATATCATTTGCTGCAGTTATGATGTGATAAGTACTTTAACCCATTGTAGACTGAATGAACTTCCCCACACTATATATCGGAAGAGTCCAATTTCAAGTTTATGTATGTCAGGCTATGTGATTTACATTTTCCTAGAGAAAAATTGTTGAACTATTTGCAAACAGTGGAGACCCTGATCAGATGCTGCATTCTGCAGTGTCTGATCCGGGTCTGCACTGTTTGCCAGTTACCCTTTTAGGGGTCTCCAGACTACAATGGGTTATGGGTTAAAGTTGTGATAGTAAATTTGTTTCTTTGTTTCCAGGACATATAGTGAGTGAAGATCACAAATTACCAAAAGGTGGTCTATTTGACACTATCACCTGCCCTCATTTTCTCACTGAAATTCTCATACATGGAGCCATCGGCTTAACTCTGGGATTTAAACATCAGTCCTGGTGGCTGTGTACTGGGTAAGTGGACAGAATTCCTAGAAATTGAACTGAGGGGTACTCCAGGGTACTCATTTTATTTGCATAGGTAGCACTGCCTATGTTTCTTTTTTTTTTGAGAAATAAAAAAAGAAATGTTTCTTTGAATATCAAGACAGCTTGATACCACCTCACCCTACCCCTCCCATCCCCTGTATTTGTTGGGAGTGGGTGGTATACTGTTTTCACATCCATCCATATGTCCTTCCAGCCATCTGTCCATTACCCTTTTGTTTCTGAGCACGGGGGAGGGGTGATCTAATGAGCACTGCTTATTGTCATTTCTTGTTTAATATGAGAGAAGGAAAAATTAGAAAAATGAAAATTATTTGAGTAACAGTTTTATTTATTTTGTATGCACTTGTAGTTGGTCAGTAATTCAGTTCAGGAACACCAGTTTGGTATACAGAAAGGGACAAAATCACAGATAATTGGTACTGTGACAAAATAATGGTACACCAATATTTACAGGTGCACCAGTAAAAGTATTAGTGCACCCAAGAATTAAATCAGGGTACTGGTTGGTATCTTTTTTTCATTGTGGTAATAAATTTTTTTGATACTTCTACATTTTTGTTGGTGTATTGATGTCAGAATTGTTTATCTGTTTGCTTACCCTTTTAATTGCCACTCTGATATAGCTTGCTTTGACCATTCTAGTACACTAGGCATGGGCATCTTATCATGTAGTGATTGTACAAAGCTGATTTTGGCCACTGTTTATATAAATATGATGCTGTCGTTTTCATTTTTAGACATGTTGTATACATTTAATTTATATTTCAGATATGTGGCTGTAAGCCAGCTTGTGAGAGCTCTAGGACGACACCAGTGGTACAAGACCAAGTTCAATGATACTTTCCCAAAAGGAAGAAAAGCCATAATACCTTATGTTCTTTAAATTTTGTCCCATTTGATTTTAAATGTCGATTAGGGACATTTAAAATAGTTTTCAAATTACATGTTATTTTGCAGAAAATATTACTCGACATTATGTTCAAATAATTATCTCATTCGGAACCAGTTTGAAAATGTTAGGTACTATTTTCTGTGAATAAAATCAGCTCATTTTGCCAAGAGAGTTAATTCTAAAGCACTATTTACAAAAGCAGCTGACAACATTCATTTTTTTTTTCTTTTTCCAAGAAAATAAGACATTTCTTGTGAATTGTCTATAGCAGGCAATTCACATGAAATATCAAGCCTTATTTAAAAATAAAAACAAAACAAAAAAAAGAAAAAAGAAAAGACAACAACATTTTAACATGTTTTCTGCTACAATTTAGAATGGCAGTTTAAGAGTTTAATTTCTATTGATGTATGTATGGCAAGCTATGCAAGGGAGTACAGACGTGTTAATTATCTGTTTGATATAGTAGCATGGTTGACATGTGGAGTAGATAGATAAGTAATTTTCTGATCTTCCATGAAGATATACACAGAGAGGTTGTTAAAGGGGAGTTTTTGATGATAATTCTGGGAAAATTTTCTCCAGGGCCAAGTTGTTCAAAGCATTGTTAGCTTATTGAGCTCCTTAGTGGTCAAAATGTTAACTATCTAACTCACAACAATTTTTGCTGAAAAAATGTGAGTAGCTTTTGCAAATGCAAAAGCTACTCACATTTTTCAGCAAAAATATTAGCGTACATGCTATATCAAATGATCAAAATTTTAACGATACGGTAACTAAAGGTATCCTTAGTTTTGAACAACTGGGCCCTGTTCTCCATGAAACTATGTTGTGGGCTCTCATTAAAAGCACTTCGTCATAAAATTATTCGAAAAGTTATCACCAGATATTCTTCCTTAACAGCTCTTCTGCATAGATAATGTCACCCTATTAAAATTTTTTGCATTGGGATAATTCTAATGAGAAGCACAATGTACAGTCGAACCGCAGTGGCTCAAACATCTTTGGGCCATGAAAATTTGTTCGAGATATGGGTTGTTGAGCCACTGAGGGTTAATCCTAGCGCCATGTCAAGAACAAATGGCGATAAATTAGGGAAATCTTTTCAGTCTTCTATACAATAATGAGATGTTGTACATACTCATTAGAATTGCCTTGTTGAGGCAATTCTAATGAGTACACACAACATACAATTTCATGATGAAATAAGAAAATTTCCCTAAAATTTTGTTTTCTTTAGCAATCGGAAGAATTTCTTAGGGATTCAAAAACGAATTTGAATTAGCCACGGTAAACGAGCCATGTTCGAGCTATTGAGGTTCGACTATATACATTTTTTTTAACTGGAAAAAGGCTATACATTAATCATGTTTTTGGACAGGATTTTAAAAAACCCGTCCTTTAAGATAGCGATGGCTGGGCATTGGGCCGGCGGGCGGGCGGGCTAGTGGTGGGCATCGGGCATCCGAGGTTTACTTTTTGGTTAACCTTTTTCAAAGTTATATGTTGCCTTCATTCTTCAATGAATTGCTTTTATATTTGGTTGGGATGAAGAGGAGGACCAGTAGATGTTTCACATGCAAGAGAGACAACTCTTACTTTCTTTGTTATTTAAAAACCCATCATTAAAACTGTTCATCTACTAGGCAGTTAAATTTTGTGTCAGCACATGGTTTAATGACTCCAGTATGGTAATGAAATTGGTATAAGAACTACCATCTTTCTAACATCTCTCAGAAAACCATTTTATGACGGATTTTATTCAGATTTGCAAAGAATGTTACATAGTAATGCAATCCCTTCTGTCAGTAAAACCTACATCAAACGTTTTTAATCTGACCATGTGTATAGAAAGAAATAGGAATAGTTTGATATTTCCCCCCAGTAGAACATGTGAATAGTTAAATATTTTCCCACATTAAAAATGATGGTCAGTTATGCAGAAATCGGTAGGGTAGATAGTTTGGTGACAGGTTTTCACCAAGTTTCACATTATTATTAATGGTAAATAGCAAAAAATACTTTTTCATAAAAATTTACCAAAAAATAAATACTGGTAAATGTATAAAAAAATAAATAATTAAATTAAAAAAAAAAAACAACTAGAAATTGCATAGGTCAGACCAGAATTGGCCATAAATTAAGATAAATATTTAATAAAGAAGAAGGCTGACATTAGGGAAAAAAAAATAAAATAAAAAAAAGCAACAAAAAACAAAACATGCAAAACAAAAAAACAACAAAAAAAAAAAGTGCAAAACAAAAGAACAATTGATTTCTGATAATCTCTTGCCCGCCACAATTAAAAGTTTTCATTTAGAATAAAATGCAAAGCAAACATGTCTTTCCAAGTAATGTTGAAAGGACAGTAGTTAACCCATTGTAGTTGGGAGACCCCTAAAAGGGTAATTGGCAAGTAATGCAGACCCATATCAGACCCTGTAGAATGCGGTGTCTGATCAGGGTCTTCACTGTTTGCAAATAGTTTAGCCATTTTTCTTTTGGAATATCTAAATCTCATAGCCGGACGTACCTAAAAATTAAAATTTGACTCTTCCAATATATAGTTTTGGGGAGTCTACTCAGTCTACAATGGTTAAGTTTAAGGCGGCTGGATACACTCTGTACATTTTCCACAGTTTTTTTTATGAGGGAGACAACTTTTGTGTCTTCCTGTTTGTATGTCTGCACACTAAGCTCCTTCTGAAGAGGGGTCTATTCTAGAAGGAAAGTAGATCCCTTTTCAGAAGGGAGATAACCATTTTGACAGAGTGGACCTCATGAAAAGGTATCAATTCCTCTAATTTAACCCATTGTAGACTGAATGAATTCACCCACACCATATATTGGAAGAGTCCAATTTCAGTTTTAGGTAGGTCAGGCTATGAGATTTAGATATTTCTAGAGAAAAAATGATTAAACTCAGGGGTTGTCCTAGAGCTTTCAGACAGGGAGAAGTTTTGTGAAAATTTCAGGATTTCAGGGAGAAGTTTTGGTCCAAATTTTGGATTTTCCTATATATTCTATACATTTTCACTTCTCCCTCAGCTCAAGATAGGCAGGTCAGCCAGCTTAGGGAGATGTTTTCTCCAAAATCACCCTCTAGGATGACCCCTGTAAAACTTTGCAAACAGTGAAGACCCAGAACAGATGCCGCGTTCTGCACTGTAAGCCAGTCACCCTTTTACGGATCTCCCGACAACAATGGGTTGATATATTAAAATGGCAGTACCTTAGAATTATTATTATTATTATTTTTTTTTTTGAGAAGTGGATAGGTAGTATTAAAAGAGGTAATACATATTTTTTAAGCCTTGTTTAAAAGTAACCCATTTCAGACCAAATAGACTTCTCCACACTAGATATTGGAAGAGTCCACTTTCAATTTTACATACATCAGGCTATATGGTTTATGTACTCCTAGAGAATAATGGCTAAACTACTTGCAAACAGTGGAGACCCTGACCAGACACCCCATTCTGCTACATCTGATCTGGGTCTGGTCTGTTTGCCAGTTGCCCTTTTGGGAGTCTAGTCTAAAATGGACTGAAAGAAAATATTAATCAGAAGTGAATAAAAAACAAATCAAAAGTTGCCTTTCTTGGTCATAATGCATACAAAACATTTTTTCCCATTTTTATGTCCCCACCTGCCATAGGGGCACATAGCATTTTGTGGTGATGTTACTTGCTTACGTGGGTATACCACCTTTGTAACCAAAGTCTAATAAATGTTTAAGTTTACATTCAAATTTACATTGATGTTTTTGTCCGCGTTTCTCTTGGAGGTCATATATTGGGTACACAGGTGCTGCCTCTATGTGACTCATTTGCCTGGTAGCGTTAAAAATCTAGATACATACTTATTGGGTACCTTTTATGCTAGGAAGTTGAAATTTGGTATGCTACTTACCCAGACCTAAACCTTCAGCTCTGTGCTAGAGTTGCCTCTAGGTCATGCCCTGGGGTTGGGCTAGGGGCCAAAATGTATAACAGATCAGATTGAGCATTTGGAAAATAGTTGTTGAAATTAATGCATTCAGATGTTGTTGCCATAAAATAAAGGGCTGGAGCATTTGCACAGGGACATTTGTGTACTTTGGACATGTTTGATTCACCATGGGCCTCGGTGGCTAAGTTGGATGCATGTCTTGACTGGTGATCAGGAGGTTGCGGGTTCAACCCCCACTGGATCGGCAACATTCGTTCATTGTGATTGATCATGAAATATTTTCTATGGTCATTCTCTCCCTTCCATTGATTCAAGAAGGGCAGTTGTCAGTTTCTGGGGAAAGAAATGCACAATGCTGGTTAACCCCTTAGAGGTCTAAGCCTGCCCAGTAAATGTGTGGTTAGGTAAACTAACCATGATCGACATGACCCCATTGGATACTCCTTGTCTAGACCTGTGCATTAGTGATTAACTTTAACAGAAAACTTTGTCAGAGTGCTTCAGTGAATTTTCACAACATACATATTCATGGAGAAAAGAAAAATATTAATCTGTATACACCAAATTTCTAGGACTGTGCTGGTTGAGTGAATAACTTTAATAGAGATACTTTGCTAATATTATTTTCATTAATCAGATTTAGAAAATATTATTTATATTTTTTCTGTCTTTTTTTCACAGAGCTTAATACACAGTGTATGTAGCTATATGTTTATAGGAATGCATTTAGTTGACACAATTGTGATTATATTTGAGCTAGTGCATGATAATATTACAGTAATACCTGTGCAACCAGTATAGATTCAGATCAGCCTATACGTCCACCCAGTATGTCAAGGCTTCACAATTATCACACTTTAGATAGCCTGGGCCCAGTTGTTCAAAACTAACAATGTTGTTAGTTAAAGTATCATTAAAACTTTGATCATTAAATATGGCATATATGCTTTTATTTTTGCTGAAAAAATGTGAGTAGCTTTTGCATTTGCAAAAGCTACTCACATTTTTTTCAGCAAAAATCTCTTTGAATTAGATATTGTACTCACTAGAACAGTTAACATTTTGACCACTTATGAGCTCGTTAAGCTAACAATGCTTTGAACAACCTGGCCCTGGAGACTATAGAAACCACATGTAATCAGTAAAGACTGGTCAGACTGCTGCATGGATGTGCAGGCTGATCTGAGTCTTTGCTGGTCACACAAGTCTAATTGTAGGTCTTGTCATGCACTGGCTCATTTAGTATATGAAAGAATATTTTAAAAATATAAATAGACAGTGTTTCAAAACTTTTCTGTGTATTTTCATAACTGATGGCGTTACACTTTGTTCAGGGCCCAGTTGTTCAAAGCATTGCTAGCTTAACGAGCTTGTCAGTGGTCAAAATTTGAACTGTTCTAGTAAGTACAATATCTGATTCACAGTTATTTTTGCTGAAAAATGTGAGTAGCTTTTGCAAATGCAAAAGCAACTCCATTTTTTTTTAGCAAAAATATTAGCGAATATGCCATATTTAATGATCAAAGCTTTAAATATATGTTTACTAATGACATTGTTAGTTTTGAACAACTTGGCCAAGATCATCTTTATTTAGGGGAACTGATACTCCTTCTGGGGAGGCAACTGTCAAAATTGATTTTGCCTCCTTTTCTGAAAAAGGGATCTGCACAAAAAAAGGAAAGACGTGAGCCTGGCTATATATTGAAGTCTGCAGCACATCTGACTGTAGATCTTGGAGTCATAATTTTGAATCCCAGGTAGGCCCCATAATGCTCGTGGAGATTGATTATGAGATAATTTCTAAGCTGGCTTTGGCCGCTCGGTTGCACATTGGACTGGTGATCAGGAGGTCATGGGTTTGATCCCCACTGGGTCCGGCAACATATTTTCATGGAGAGCAATTGTGAAATATTTTAGTGAAGTGATATTATGGTCATTCTCTCCCTTTATCTGATTCAAGAAAGGCAGTTGTCAGTTTCTGGTAAAAGTATGTACTGGTTAACCGCTTAGAGGACTTAGCCTGTCCTGGAAAAGTGTGATTAGGTAGACTGACCAGCTGGACATGACCTTAATAGTGTTGCGGGCTGTTTAACTTCAACCCAAAAATAATTTAAGTATTTATTCACTAATTCAAGAAGGCCAGTTGTCAGTCAGTGGGTTCAAACTTTGCATGATTTTTTTTTTTCTAAGAAGTGTCCCATTTGATCAGGCAGTTAGTGCTCCTGACTTTGAATCAGGTGGTCCTGAGTTTGAATCCTACTAAAAGGACAATTCAGCTCATGACTGTAAGGTACCTTATTGCAATGAGCCTTTCATTACAGTAAATATCCTAAAATTTGTACACCAATGAAATTGCATAGGCAAACAGTGCAGACCCTGAAGGAGCAATCTATCTGATCAGGGTCTGCACTGTTTGCAGTCCCGCCGAGTTCTTTATGTAGCAACTGCTTAAAAAGCAAAATTTAGGCCAAAATGATATTGAATGAAGTATTCGAAATTTTAGGAAATTTACTGTTTCCCCCATTCATCTTCTCTGTATGCCTGAAATAATGTTACAGGATTCTCATCAGGATTTTGAAAAGGAGTCCCAAAACCATTTTATGTTAAAAGTGGAAGTCCCGCTGTGTAATTTTGCTAACTTTCTTTGAAAAATAGGAGTCACAATCACCAGAATAGGAGTCCTGGGCCCAGTTGTTCAAAGCATTGTTAGCTTAACGAGCTCATTAGTGGCCAAAATGTTAACTGTTCTAATAAGTACATTATCTAATTCACAGGTATTTTTGCTGAAAAAAATGTGAGTAGCTTTTGCAAATGCAAAAGCTACACACATTTTTTCAGCAAAAATACTAGCATTTATGCCATATTTAACGATCAAAGTTTTAAAGATACATTAACTAACGACATCGTTAGTTTTGAACAACTGGGCCCAGGACTCCATATTTGGAGTAAATGAGAACCTTCATGTTGTAAGATACTTAAAACATCAAATCATCATTCTAGACAAAGATTTACCTTGTGTGGTACCCAGGCTTCAGTCATGCCTCGGGGCAGGACTAAAAGGTAAAATCATAAAACAGTGCAATATTGAAGGCATCAGTGTACTTTTGGCTTATTTCAAGTTATTTTTTTTCCCTATAAACAAAGATTAAACATTCTGTTAAGCTGATACAAATAATATATGGTACTACCGGTACCTATCATTTTATGGGTAAACAGAAAGAAAAAGTCTGTTTTTGGCTATTGATCTGACAGTATAGTATGTTAAACATTAATTTCATATTAACATTATTTTACATTACTGAACAGTAATGTAATATACAACACTCCTTGAGCGTCCCAGCCTGTTCTAGTTTCACAGCCATATGAGCTTATTGATCTCAAAGGAGCATAAAATATACACTGCACTTAAGTGAAGAATGGGGAGACATATCACAATCTCCACACAACACTTAAAATCAGCTGCAATGCACAGGGACATAAATACATTTGACTCTCGTTATCTCGAAGTCCAAGGGACTCTTTGAAATACTTCGAGATATCCCTACCTCGACATATAAGATTTGTAGAATTGAGGAGAAAAAAAAAAACAAAAAAAAAAAAGAAACAAAAACAAAAAAAAAAAAAAAAAATGAGCAACCACATTTCAAAAATGAAAATGTAATATAACATCTGAAGTTGAAGATACATTGAAAATATTGTGGAAAAGAGGAGAAATTGCTCTCCTCTTTTCCACAATATTTTGTTACCTGTTGTTATTAGATTAGGCATAAAAAAAAAAAAAAAAAAAAAATAGCTGTGTTTCCATTAACCCCACCGACCCTGTTTCAAACACCCGACTCTGCTATTTTTTATCAGTAAAAATGCAAAATTAAAAAGTTAAGCACCAACCCTTAACAAAATACCTGCATTTTCATAAAATTACAGGTCCGATCCTGTTCTTTTCTGGAGAAAAAATAGAAAAATAAAAAAAAAAATAAAAAAAAGTTTCTCCTATCTATCAACCAATTTTTTTTCAGCATGTTAGTGGAAACACGGCTATTTATTTATTTTTTTATGCCTTACCATGTTAAAACAGGGACCAGATTTTCACTTTGAGTGGTTATTTGAGATAAGGAGAGTCTACTGTATGTATATTTTGTTGATACTTATAGGGTAAATTGCAAGTTTTGAATCCAACTAGATACCACACTTTCATGAACTTTAGTGCTACTGGTAGCTCTAGAACAAAGAATACTCAGTTTTTTTTATTTCTCTATGAAAACAGACTTTGAGGTGCTTCTGTTGAGGACCCACATGTATTTTCATGCAGAAATGAGAAAAAAAATATTTGGTTGAAAAAAAAGAAAACTTGCCAAGAACAATAGCTACTAGTGGGTATCAGTAAGATTTATCCCAGCGGGCACATGACATTAATACAACGTCGCCTCAACGTCGATGCAATGTCATGACGTTGCATCGACGTTGAGCCGACGTTGTATTAACGTCATGTGCCCGCTGGGATGGCTTGACAAGTTAGTTTCCTTGAAAGTTAATCCGATTCCACAATGTATTACCGAGTGCAAAATATAAAATTTTCATCTCTTTATTGCATTGTATATGTGTTTATAAAGTTTTCCAACCTCTATTGTAGCATACCTGTACAGTTATACATCAATCTATACCTTTTTTAAGGGGAATTTATACTCTTTCATGGGTGGTTACTCTTTCAACATTGTTTTACCTCCCTTCTGAAAAGGTCTACTCTAAAGGGAAAGAATATGCTCCCTTGAGAGCAAATTCTTTCCCTTTAGAGTTTATCCTTTTTCAAAAAGGGTTTGACATGCAGGATAGCAAACAGGAAGTCACAAAAGTCATCTCCCTTGTAAAAATAGCAGAAAATGCCAGTATAGTTATACATGGTTTTCTACCTTTTTAAGGGGAATGGATACATTTTCAAGGGAGATAACTTAAAACTCCTTTTTCTCCCTTTGAAAAGGTCCACACTAAAAGGAAATAAAGTGCTTCTCATGGGAGCAGATTCTTTCCTTTTAGAGTAACCCTCTTTTCAGAAGGGGCCTGGTGTGCAAGAGACAAACAGGAACTCACCAAAGTTGTCTACCTTGAAAGTATATGGTCCCTTAAAAGTGTGTGTAATAAATTTTTGCTCCTTTTATTGGAATGAACATATTATGTAGTTTTCAACCCTTTATTTACACTGTACATGTGATTGTTATTAGACTATACATGTGATTGTTATAGCACTGTACATGTGAGTATTATTACTCTGTACGTGTGATTGTTATTACATTGTACATGTGATTGTTATTACACTATGTTTGATTATTATTACACTGTACATGTGATTGTAAAGAAATTTCCATCTTGGGTTGACCCATTAAAGGAAAGATTTTAGAGCGTTTTCTTTTTTTTTTGCGTATACATGTTTGGCTTAATACTTACAAAACTGTGTATACTATATTTACTTAAGGGAATGGATAATCATTCAGGGGTTGGGGGAGTGGGGTGGGGGGGTGGCAACTTTTTCAATGTTGTTCTAGCTCCCTTCTGAAAAGGGTTTTACTCTAAAAGGAAAGAATTTGCTCCCAAGGAGCAAATTCTTTCCTTTTAGAATAAAACCCTTTTCAGAAGGGACTTGGTGCACAAGAAAGCAAACATGATGTCACAAAAGTTGTATCCCTAGTAAAAAATGGCCGAAAATCAGCCAAGTGTGTCCACCCAGTCACTTTCAAGTTTGGACTGAAATGATTGTGCAACTTTTTCATAAACAGAATTTATATTTTTACTCGCTTTGCTAACATGTATGAAAATCTGAATTACAACTGTCAAGATTTTTTGAAGATTTTGTTTTTGCATCTTCTTAATTTTGAATATTAAAGGTGATGATTTGTGAAATAACCCTGCATTTCAAATAACAAAAATTATTGGAGCAATCTGTTTTGAAGTCATTTTAAATTTTAGATCATCTTAATAGAACTTTTAAACTTTTATTTTTCGTTTTTGGCAACATTGGTGCAAGCTGAAAGATGAAATGCTGTACATGAAAAGGTTTGTTGCTTTGTAATTAACCCATCTATGCCGACTGGACTCTTGTACATCAAGTCTTTGGACAGGTCTATTTCTAATAAAAGGGTCATCTGATCAGTTTTTATTATTACCATGTTTTATAGAAATTCATGTATTTAATGCAAACAGTGTAGACCCTGATCAGATGCCACTTTCTGCGGCATCTGATCGGGGTCTATACTGTTTGCCAATGTCCCTTTCATGGGACTAGGCATAAAAGAGTTAAGTTGCAAGGTGTGAGAATGTTCCTTTGGACATGTGAAAACTCAAATAAGCCTGTTCATACAGTCTTATGAAAAGTATTTGCTGGTCGCAAAAGGCAGGCTTTCAAGTGGGCCCTACTTTTCCCTACTTTTTTGTGTTCCTACTTTTCCTTGCTTTTTTTTTTTCTAAGAATGCCCTACTAGCCCTACTTTTTAGTCCAAAAATGTTTGAAGTGACCAAAATTTGTACTTTTTTTTTCCTTGGTGGCTTTGCTTGCTCTGAGTTTGTAAAAATCGTTGTTAGCTTAACAAGCTTGTTAAGGGTCATTTTGTTAACTGTTTTAGCAGATACAATGTACAATATTCTGATATTTTTTGCTGAAAAATTGTGAGTAGCTTTTGCAAAAAATTTCAGCATATTTGCATATCACTCAATGTAAATTTTAACGAATCATTAACTAACGACATTGTTAGCTTTGAACAACTGGACCCAGATCAGCTTAATCTGAGCAGCCACGATGCAAAAGTTTATTAAACTTTTTTACTTAAATAGTTGTAACTCCTTTTTTTTTTTGAGCATTTATTCTAGTATTTTCTTTACATGATAATGTAGTGTTACTGTTCAGAGGAAGCTTTGTTTGCTTAGTACAGTCGAACCTCAATAGCTCGAACACTGATGGCTCATTTACCATGGCTAATTCAAACTCGTATTTCAGTCCCTACGAAATTCTTCCGATAGCTCAAAAAAAATATATTTAGGGAAATTTTCTTATCATGAAATTGTATGTTGTGTGTAGTCATTAGAATTGCCTCATCGAGGCAATTCTAATGGGTACACTCAACATACCATTATTGTGTAGAAGGGTGAAAAAAATCCTAAATTATCGCCATTTGCTTCCTGACCTGATTAACCATCAGTGGCTCAAACTACCCATATCTCGAACTAATTTCCATGGCCCCAAAGCTGTTTGAGCCATTGACGTTTGACTATATCCGTATATCTTTTTCTAATTCTGAAAACAATCAAACATCCCTAATATCCCTACTTTCATCATAGAAAATCCCACCACTTTTGTCTTAAATTGTTAGCCCTACTTTATCCCTACTTTTTTAGATTGAGGGCACTTGAAAGCCTGAAAAGGTGCTCAGTGAAGACTGCAGATCCACAGGTTGATCAGAGTCTTTGCCTTCGAGGGTGCAATTTGTCATATTGCAGCTGGTAGAAACTGTTTCTTTTCTGTAACCTTCAAACTTAGCAGTCATGTGGCTTCATGGAGTGGGAATCTGTTTGGTGTGGAGTTCTTCTAACATTTATGCTTATATATTATTCTGTTGTACAGAGTTGTATCATAGTTTGATCCTGCAGCTAACCCTAAGTGGCTAAAGTACTTTTGTTGGTGTGTGAGCCCCATTATATCATCATATAAAAATGGTTTTCATTATATAAAAATGACTTTTTTTGACGTGGGTTTTGTGTATATATATAAAGGTTGTGACAGTTTCTGTAGCCCCAGATAGGGTGCTTTTTTCAACCAAAATATTCCGATAGTTTATTTCTCAATGAAAAGCATATGTTATGGGTACTCATTAGAAGTACCTTTGTGAGGCACTTCTAATGAGGACACACAACATATTTTTTTCATGAGGAAAGAAGAAAAACTATTTACCCGCTACTTTTATTTATCGGGCGCTGTGATTTATTATATACTATATACTTCTATTTTTTTTATGTATTTATTTTAGCCCCTACAGTCGAACCTCGATGGCTCGAACACCGATGGCTCATTTACCATGGCTAATTCGAACTTGTTTTTGAGTCCCTACAAAATTCTTCCGATAGCTCAAGAAAACAAATATTTAAGGAAATTTACTTATTTTATTGTGAAATTGTATGTTGTTTGTACTCATTAGAATCGCCTCTTCGAGGCAATTCTAATGAGTACACTCAAGATACAATCACTCTATAGAAAATCGAAAAGATTTTCCTAAATTATCGCTGTTTGCCTCCTGAACTGGCACCATGATTAACCCTCAGCGGCTCGAACTACCCATGTCTTGAACAAATTTCCATGGTCCCAAAGATGTTCGAGCCATGGAGGTTCGACTGTATTTTATTTAATGCTTAGCATGCTGGGTCAGCATTTCTGCACACAGCATTTTGAAATATTGTTCTTAGTTTTCCCAGAAAATAGGGTTTGACATTGCATGCAAATTCATAGGAGACAATTTGCATGAAATGTCAAACCCCATGTTCTGGAAAATAAGAAAAAAAATACATCATTTTGTCATATATTGATTGGCAGGTTAATTAAACGAAACAAAAGGGGCATACAGAAGGGCATGTCCAAGAAAATAGGGTTTGATGAGGAGACAATTTGCATGAAATGTCAAAGCTATCTTCTGTACTAAAAATACCATTAGTTTGTCATATGCTGAATTTGCATGTTAATTAAGAGGTTGCGGTTTCGATCCCCGGTTGGCAACATTCTGTTGAGGAGATTGATCATGAAATATTTTCTTTTTCATTCTCTCCCTTCCACTGATTCAAAAAGGGCTGTTGTCAGTTTCTGTTGAAGGAATGTGTACAATACTGGTTAATCGCTTAGAGGACTGAGCCTGCCCAGTAGACGTGGTTAGGTAAACTGAGCACGATCAACAGTACCCCATTGGGTTGACTGGGCAGTAAAACCTTAACAGAACAGCAAATTTCCTAAATCAGACTACACAGATGAGTGAAATTTATTTGGATCTACCAATTTTCCTGTATACATTATATAAAGCCAGGGACCAAATGGTTTTGAAATAGGGATAATATTTTCAGATTTTATTATGGAGAACTTTTTTAATGTTTTCTTTCTTACCCTTGTACAATATGTATATCATTTCTCTCTCTTGTCAAAAGATAGATAGCGTATTTATTATGCTAATTATTTGGACAGACAAACTGGAGCAAACAGTCTAGATCAGATGCCACATTCTGTGACATCTGATCAGGGTCTGCTTTGTTTGAGCAATTCATAAGTAGGTTTTTAACTGGAAGTTCAAATTTTTAGGACAGATATGGTAGGAAATTGTTTGCAGAGAAATGAATACATACATTGTTACCCATGTAATGTTATTATATCTAGTGGAGTTTTGACCTTGCTAGCAGTAAAAAAATTGTGAATATGGGGAAAAAAAATAAAACTAAAAACAGTACAAAAAAACAAAAAACAAACAAACAAACATCCAAACAAACAAATGACAAACAAAAAATAACCTGATTGATACCAGTTGATTGTATTTTTCTGTCTATTTCTATTTTTTGAAAACCTCTTTAATTTGCAGAGAAATGTATACACACAATGTTTCTTATATTCCTGTGTGTCTAAATAATGTTATTATATCTAGTAGATTTGTGACCTTGCAAGCAGTCAAAATTGTGATGTATGGGAAAAAATAAAACAAAAACACAATCAACAAAAAAAAACAACAAAAAAAACCCCCAAAAAACTCCTGGGCCAGTTGTTCAAAGCATCATTTGCTTAACGAGTTCATTAGTGGTCAAATACAGGTATCAATCATGGCCCAGTTGTTCAAAACTAATGATGTTGTTAATTAACATATCGTTAAAACTTTGATCATTAAATATGGCATATTCGCTAATATTTTTGCTGAAAAAAATGTGAGTAGCTTTTGCAATACTGTACTTACTAGAGCAGTTAACATTTTGACCACTAATGAGCTCGTTAAGCTAACAATGCTTTGAACAACTGGTCCCAGATTTATACCTGTTTTATGGTGTTTATCTAGTTATTTCTACTTTTTGGAACCCTCTTATTGTGTAAACCTACTAAGAGACATACCCAGCATTCACACAATGTTGAAACAATGTTGATTCAACGTAGATTTAAAGTCTTAAGTCCCCAAGGGTTTAAACACGTGACCTCCCATCCACAAAGTTATTGCTTTACCAGTTGGGCTATTGCATCTTTTTTCTTTTTAAAAGCATATCTTTTGGATTGTGCCTATTTGTTCAAACATATTTATAAATATTCTTGTTCATATATAAACTTTACAATTTTAGTGTGGAATTTATCTTTAATACCATATATATCCTGAATACTTGGACATGTACAATCCTTACCATACATGTCTCAAAGTTTGAGTTTGTATATATCCCTACCTCTTCATGTGTTTAAAATCTGCGGGATAAGTGGCAAACAATGTAGAATCTTATCATATGACACATTCTGTGGCATCTGCTCTGGGTCTACACCGCTTGCTAAGACCTGACTGTTCCAATACTTAGGGTAAATATGGTATTTATATTGTAAAAAAAAAAATGATGTGGTTTACAGTGTACAGCATGGATAGTGTGAAATTAATGTGGTTTATATTATAAAAATTGACATGCTTTGTGATATACAGCATAATATTCCTACTGTATTCGACCTGATTACTGCACATGCTCCTATAAGCTCAAAGTAAAGCAATTAAGCACCTTTTAGATTACAGTCAGTGTACTTTTATTTACTTCATTATAAAAACATATGTTGTGGGAACTCATTTGAATTGACTCCTCCGTCAGGCAGTTATAACCACGCCCACTTGAATTCCCTTAGACAAACTTTCTATTGATATACCTGTGCTTACCTGTAAAAAGCACATGTTGATTTGTTTGTCTAACTAAAAACATTGACAATTACCTTACTAGCTATTTTGAATGGTCAGTTGCGGTTGTCAGTTAAATGGTCAAGTGACTTGATAGAGGAGTCAATTGTCTCGACAAGTCACAATTCAAATGAGTACCCACAACATGACAAAATCAGAAAATAATACTGCAAAAGCATCATGCTCCTCATTAAGTCCTCTGTTGATCCTTCTTTAAAGAGTGCCCTTATTAGGTTGATATTTTACTGTAAGTTTGTTCAGTAATTTTGAAAAATCTAAGCGCACAGTGTGGTAATTAGGTTGAATACGGTATATAGAAATTTTGTACACAGAAAGTCATTTTCTCCCAGTGTGTTATTCAGAAGATGTAAATAAGATTTTCATGAATTAATGCAGATCTCTTTCTACTGACTGCTCACGCAAGATTAATATTATGTTGCTCATCAATTCACAAGTAGTCCACAAAATGACCCACAAGGGTTGATGTGTTGTTAAACCCCAACATAATCAATGAGTCTGTTTGTTCATATTTTTTTTATTTGCTCAAAGCTGTTGTGAAACATCAGAAATTGAAAAATCTGTAGTGAAAATTAAAACAAAATCCTTTTTAACCCTTGTCCTGCTGAACCCAGATATATCCTGTCTTTATAAACAGTGTAGATCCAGACCAGTTGGCTTCTGAAGAAGCCAGCTGATCTGGATCTGCACTGTTTGTCATTCAGTATGTGAATATATATCAACCTGGATCAAGTAATCTGATTGGCTGACAATTAGAAAAGGGCATGGCATCTTAATTTATTCAGCAGGATAAGGGTTAAAACCATTTTACTGTAGGATTGACAAAGTTTGATTTAATTTTGGTCTTACTTTTTATGTTAATGTCAAAATTTGAAAACAAAGCATTGAAAGAGAAATAGATTTTTGTGGCGAGGATATTATGTTATACACTCCGAAATTTTGAGTGTACACCCGTCTGTCTGTCTGTGCTTCCATGGTTCGTGTCTGCTCCATAACTGGTACTGTCCAAGGTATTGGCACAAAACTTCACACAAGTGTAAAACACTATGAAACAATGTGCAGAACACATGAACCATAACTCTGGTTTGCCTACTTTTGGAGCTATTGCCCTTTGAACATTGAACATGGCCATTTCTATCATGTACAAAATCCACTCTGTAGGTTGAAAACCGTTCGAGCTATTGTGATGAAATTTCTCACAAATGTAAAGCACCATTCGACAACATGCAGAACACAAAAAGCATACTCTTGATAACCTACTTTTGGAGTTGCAGCCCTTTGAACATAGTAGATATTGAAAATAGCCATTTCTGCTATGTACTCTTGTCCACTCTGTAAGTTGAAAACCGTTCGAGATATTATGGAATTTCTCACAAATGTAAAGTACCTTGAGACAACACACAGAACACAAAATCCTTAATTCTGGTTAACCTACTTTTGGAATTTAGGCCCTTTGAACATAATAGATATTGAAAATGAACGAAAAAAGGAAACAATCACGAAAAAAGGAAACAATCACGTTGAACATTTTAATCAAAATTAACACATGTACATGCATCAATGTTTATAATATTTAGGGAAAGACTATCACCTTCCCTTTGATTTTATTTTTTGACATTTATGACACTTACTTGATGTAAGTGCAGAGACGGGGCATGGTGCAGTTCTTGCAGCGCTTTTATTTATTAGGTTTTTAGAGGTTTTTTCAGTCACTTCTGAAATTTTTCCCATCAGAATAAGAGGCAGCTTTCAACTGATGTGGAAAGGTTAATATAGCCTTGCATATATGGAAAATGTACTAAATATCCAACAGTAAAATCTTAGTTTCAAACATGAAAAACACAAAAAATTCTTTGAAGGAAGTAACCAGTTTTGCAAAAGGAGGCAATTAAATCAATTAAATTGGCTCTCTTTGCAGAATTTTTGTGACTTCCTTTCGCTTCATTGTTGAGGAAAGATAATGAATTAAGATGTACTTACTTAATTTAAGTCTGAAATTTTAGGACATTGCCATAAATGTACCGATGTTCCATTAGGTTATATATTATAAGTGTTTCAAAGTGTGCATTACACATATACAAGTGTTTCAGAGTGTGTATTAATACCTAAAAGTATTTCAAAGTTGGCGGTACACATATACAAGTGTTTCAGAGTGTGCATTACACATCTGAAAGTATTGCAAAGTGTGCAGTACACATATACAAGTGCTCCAAGTGTACATAACACTTTGTGTCATATATATCTTAATATATCTAATGGTGTACTGTTTTAAGGGGAATGGATGCACTTTAAGGGGAGGCAACTCTGTTAGAAAATGTTTCAAATAGGTATCTACTCAGAAAGGAAAGAAAACAGAGAAGGGGGCTTTATGTACAGAAAAGTAAACTGAAATTCACAGAAGCTGTGTTCTTTGTAAAAAATGATGAAAAAACTACCACATGTATCTAGGGCCCAGTTGTTCAAAGCATCATTAGCTTAACAAGCTCGTTTTGTGAAAATGTTAACTGTTCTAGTAAGTACAATATCTAATTCACAGGTATTTTTGCTGAAAAAATATTAGATTAGGTAGTTTTAAAGAACTGGGCCCTGACCACTTATGGAGACTTGATTGGCTTGGTAGAGTTTGTCTGCCATATTTTGCAAGGGAGACAACTTTTTTGACTTCCTTTTTGCTTTTCTGCACATTGAGCATCTTTTGAAAATTGTTCCACTCTAAAAGAAAAGAATTTGCTCCAAAGAGGGAGCAAATTCTTTCCTTTTATAGTAGACCCCTGGAGCAAATGCTTGCATTTTAGGGTAGACCCCTTTTCAGAAGGGAGGCAAATATGATTTTTACAAGAGTTGTCTCCCCTGAAAGTGTAATTATTTCCCTTGAATGGCTTAACCTTTCCATGACAGCTTACAAGTGAACTTACTAAGCTATGCATTCAAAGATAAAATATGTATATTTTCCAATATATAGGTATTGTATCTGCAAATATATATTTGAAATAAATTCACATTTTTTAGACATTTGTTTGTAATCATTGTATGTGCACATTGTTCTGTTCATAGTTCCAGATAAGCAGAAAAGAGTAAATCAGGTACCGTATTCTACCTTATTACCGCACATACCCCTATAAGCGCACACTCAAGCAATTTCGTAGTCTTCCGTTTACAGCCAGTGTACTTAATATCTTTTTCTTTATAAAAGCATGTTGTGGGTACTCATTTGAATTGCATCGACTTGTCGATGCAATTCAAATGAGTACCCACAACATATGCTTTTATAAAGAAAATTAAGTAAAAAGAAAACACACACACATACAAAAACATCGCATAAGCATCATTTGATGAGTCCTTCGCTGTTTTATTTAAAATTGCTACCTTAGTACAGGTAGGTAAATAGTTTTCCACAAGTTTTCCGAGTATTTTTGGAAAATATTGATAATAATAATAACAAGCAAATTCCATGGGGAATTTATGTCCCCCGCCTTATTTTTATTTAAGGTGTTAAAAATGGTAAAGTTAACCAGAGGACCACTGGTCCTGTATCAAATACCTAAGTATTGAAGCAGGAAACCAGTGATAAAAAATAATTTCAAGATTCTGAAAAAAAACACATGCATATCTTCAGACCATCCTTAAAGCACCTGTAAAGTTTCAAAGGATCGGCTTAAAACTGTGTTAGGATTTACGGGGTCAAGGTACCTACTCCCTATACGCTTCTGTAGTATTAGAACTCAAAAAATGTCTAAGTTAAAAATGCAGAAAAAGTGGTAAAACATTATTCCAGGATTCTGAAGAAACCACATGCATATCTTCAGGCCATCCTTAAAGTCCTTGTAAAGTTTCAAAAGGATCGGACAAAAACTGGGAGGAGTTAAGGGGACAAGGTGCCTGCACCCTATACACTTCTGCAATATTAGAACTCAAAAAATGTCTAAGTTAAAAATGCGGAAAAAGTAATAAAAAAATATTTCAGGATTCTGAAAAATCCACTTGCATATTTTCAGGCCATCCTAAAAGCCCACGTAAAGTTTCAAAAGGATCGGCCAAAAACTGTGGGAGGAGTTAAGGGGACAATACCTACTCCCTATAGACTTCTGTAATATTAGAACTCAAAAAATGTCTAAGTTCAAAACGTGTAAAAAGTGATAAAAAATAATTTCAGGATTCTGAAAAAAACACATGCATATATTCAGACCATCCTTAAAGCACCAGTAAAGTTTCAAAAGGATCGGCCAAAAACTGTGGGAGGAGTTAAGGGGACAAGGTACCTGCTCCCTATATACTCCTGTAGTATTAGAACTAAAAAAATATCTAAGTTAAAAATGCGGAAAAAGTAATAAAAAAATTATTTCAGGATTCTGAAAAAAACACATGCATATCTTCAGGCCATCCTTAAAACACCTGTAAAGTTTCAAAAGAATCGGCCAAAAACTGTGGGAGGAGTTAAGGGGACAAGGTATCTACTCCGTATACACTTCTGTAGTATTAGAACTCGAAAAATGACTAAGTTAAAAATGCGGAAAAAGTGATAAAAAATTATTTCAGGATTCTGAAAAAACCACATGCATATCTTCAGGCCATCCTTAAAACACCTATAAAGTTTCAAAAGAATCGGCCAAAAACTGTGGGAGGAGGTAAGGGGACAAGGTACCTGCTCCCTATACACTTCTGTAATATTAGAACTAAAAACAATGTCTAAGTTAAAAATGCGGAAAAAGTAATAAAAAATTATTTCACGATCATGAAAAAACAACATGCATATCTTCAGGCCATCCTAAAAGCCCATGTAAAGTTTCAAAAGGATCGGTAAAAAACTGTGGGAGGAGTTAAGGGGACAAGGTACCTATTCCCTATACACTTCTGTAGTATTAGAACTAAAAAAATGTCTAAGTTAAAAATGCGGAAAAAGTGAAAAAAAAATATTTCAGGATTCTGAAAAAAACACATGCATATCTTCAGGCTATCCTAAAAGCCCATGTAAAGTTTCAAAACGATCGACTAAAAACTGTGGGAGGAGTTAAGGGGACAAGGTACCTACTCCCTATAGACTTCTGTAATATTAGAACTCAAAAAATGTCTAAGTTGAAAATGCGGAAAAAATGATAAAAAATTATTTCAGGATTCTGAAAAAAACACACGCATATCTTCAGACCATCCTTTAAACACCTGTAAAGTTTCAAAAGGGTCGGACAGAAACTGTGGGAGGAGTTAAGGGGACAAAACACCTACTAAAAACTCGGAACCACGCACCACGCACCACGCACCACGCCCCACGGCAAACCAAAAACAGTGTCCCTCCACTTTTCTTCGAAAAGGCGGGGGACAATAAAAAAACAACAAAAAACACGAAGTGCACAGTGGTACTTTGGTCGAATAACGCAACTATTTTCTTATTTCTGCACAAAACAACAACAAAAAAAAAAAAAAAAAAAAAAAAGACAGAACCAAAAAAAAAAAAAAAAAAAACGAACAAAAAACATGTTATGGGTGGTACCCGCAACATGTTTTCATTCGGAAATGAAACATTTTGTTTGAAGTAAATGATCTTATCTGGATATAGGTTTAATTAGAAAATAGACCAAAAATATACTAGGTGACTTGTACTATTTTTATAACGTGACATTAACCATGGTCCTGCTGAACCCGGATATATCCTGCCTTTGCAAACAGTGTAGATCCAGATCAGTTGGCTTCTGAAGAAGCCACCTGATCTGGATCTGCACTGTTTGTCATTAAGTATGTGAAGTTGTATCAACAACCTGGATCAAGTACATGTAATCTGATTGGCTGGTAATTAGAAGTTGGCATGGCATCTCAATTTATTCAGCATGGCAAGGGTTGATTATAACTTTGTCATAGTGAAAAATTAATGTTCAGGAAGCAAACAGGAAGTCAAAAGTTGTCTCCTTTGTAAAAAAAAAAAACGGTGAAAAAAAAATCTGCCGGGTGTGTCAGAACACTTGAGGGGACTTAATCCACTTCATAGTTTTTTCTGCCATATTTTGCAAGGGAGACAACTTTTGTGACCTCCTGTTTCCTTTAAGGTTCTTCACTAAAGATGATGTCATTTCATCAACCTGTACAGTGTTCCAAAATATATTCTCGCCAATTGACAATCAGAATATCTGATGTTGTCATAGTGTCAGCCTTTATACCATGAGTGCTAGTGGAGAAAAATAACAACAGCCGTATCCGATTTTCTGACAGACACCTAGCAGTAGCCTTAGAATTGAGATTCTTCTTTAATGATGCCATTATGACGAATTCAAGGATTTCGACGGCACGCCGTTTTGGCAGTCATCTTGATACATGGTAAAAGGTAAAGAGCTAGAAATATAGAAATAGGGTATTTCGTAGTAGACTGCTCATCCTTCCTGTAAGACGGCATGGAACCTCGCATCAGGTGTGCAAGAATAGACGGCATGCTATCTCCAAGTGAACAATGGAAAATGCCTGAATTTTAAACTAACGTGTACCTTTTCGAATCCCGTGTCATCTACAAACATTATTCACTCAACATTGTTAATAATCACCTGATCACAGCCTGTATTGTGGCGCGGAACGTTCACTTTGTTGCAGGTACGTCTCATTCAAGATGGCAGAGAGAACCTGGAGGTAGGTGATTGCTTTGCCGAATCAATGTATATCCGTCATATATAAAAAGAAAATAAACGAGACAGTTGGTAGGCACATTAGAAACAAAAGATAAAGAAAAGTTTTCATGTATGTAGACATTTCTATATTGGTATTTTTCGTGGCTACATTAATGCGAAAATTGCAACCATGAAAACCCGGTGTCATTTTTCGTACGCGATGTACGAAAAATGATACCCGGTGTTTTTTTTTTTTTTTTTGTTTGTTTTTTTTTTCGTTTGTAATGTACAGAAAATGACACCGGGTGCCATTTTTCGTCGTATCAAAGGTGTGCAGGAAACAGCCATAATCCAAAAATATATACCAATGACACCAAGAGGAATAGTAGTAAACCAACAATGACTCACATTATAAACCAATGGAAAGCACAGCAAGCAACTCCCTCTTTCCTAACACAAGAATTTTACTGACAAAAATAAAACAAAACAAAACAAAAAAACAAAAACAAACAAACAAAAAAAAAAAACAACAACAACAACAAAAAAACAAAAAAAAAAAACAAAAACTAACATATGCTGGATGTCTATACCGTTCTTGTTACATCAAATGCAAGGGAATTAAATTCTTTCCTTTCCTTTATCCCTTGTCATACTGAATAAATTAAAATGTCATGCCCACTTCTTGTTTACATCCAATCAGATTACTGGACCCAGGTTGTTGATACAAATTCATTTACTTAACGACAAACAATGCAGATCCAGATCAGTTGGCTTCTTCAGAAACCAGCTGATCTAGATCTACATTGTTTGCATAGACAGGGTATATCCGGGTTCTGCAGGACTAGAGTTAAGAATAGCCCTGGAATCAACGTCTTTACAAGAATAGCCCCCATTGAGATGTCAGAAATAAACAGTAACACAATAAACAGAGCAAAATGCGAACACAGCTATGCCGCGAGCAACCACAAAACACGAACAGCACTACAGCCACCGCCTTAGAACGGTCAGTAGTAAAAACTGCCGGGGGATTTGGGTGTGTGTGTGGGGCGGGGGGGTGGGGGGGGGCAGGGGGTAAAGCGGGTGGTGGTTTATGTATACTGAAAGGAGGCTGAACACACACACACACACACACACACACACACACACACACACACACACACACACACACAGAGAAACGCATGCACGAACAGTTTAACTCTTCCACACAGAGTTATTGTCCTTAATTGATAGCCTTAAGTCTGCATTTACGAAGAATCGAGTATATAAATAACCTCAACCAGGCCTGAAGTGACTGAGGACTCATTGCACCTTTTTTTAGAGTTTAATATACACACCATAACATTTATTTTAAATTCGTAGCATACAGCTCTTTCCGAATAATAAGTTTTTGCAGTATTCTTATAGACTACACTCGAATCTCAATGGCTCGAACATCTTTGGGACCATGAAAATTTGTTCTAGAAGCGGGTAGTTCGAGCCACTGAGTGTTAAGAGACAAGTTAGGAGACAAATGGGAATAATGTATGGATGTCTTCGATATTCTATAAAATAATGGTATGTTGAGTGTATTCATGAGGCGATTCTAATGAATTTCTTGATAAAATATGAAAACAATCCTAAAGTATCCCTAAAGATTTTTCTTGAGCTGTCGGAAGAATTTCCTAGGGACTCAAAACCGAGTTCGAATTAGCCGCGGTAAACGAGTCATCGGTGTTCGAGTCATTGAAGTTTTACAGTATTTCTTGGAAAAAAATAGAATACATATCACAAATTTCTTCTCTGCTGAATTTGCCATACAGTGTTTAAAATTACTTGATACAGCTGGTAATTTTCCCGCCATATTTTACAAGAGAGAACAAGTTTTGTGACTTCCCTTCTACCTTCTTACACATTAAGTCGATTCTGAAAAGGGTCTACCCCAAGTGGCATATAAGAAGAGGCTCTTCTTGTATGCCACTTGGTCTACCCTAAATGGAAAGAATTGTTCCCAAGGGATCAACTCTAAAAGGAAAGAATTTGCTCCCACGGAGGAGCAAATTCTTTCCTTTTGGAGTAGTCCCCTTTTTCAGAAGAAAGTATACCAATTCACATTAAGGTCATCTGCCCAGGCCTATCTGAGCTTTCACTGTTCTCACTATGCAACAAGACTTCATGATGAGTTTCAACTTGAAAAACGTATGCTTCGCGCATATTCGGAACTCAAAAGGCCCAGACTAGCTTGTGCATTAATGCATTGTTATCAGGGACTCCTCTATTTATAAGTATATTGCACAGTATCCAATAATTTTGTAAGTGGGCAATGTGGGTCCTGATCAGACGGCACGGTTGTCAGCTGCGTAGCCAGAATGGAATTATGTTTACACACACGCAGGAAAAATCTTGAAAACTATGCCTATAATCGCTTCCAAAACAGGGGCTACTTTAAAGGAACGGATTTGCTCCCAGAGGGAGAGGGAGCAAATTCTTTCCTGTAAGAGCAGCCCCTATTGTGAAGAAGCGAAGTATTTTATGTAAATGACATTATTATAAATAATTTTCTTACGCATGTTACGCAAATGCGTAATTTGCGTATTGAGCGCTACGCCTATGGTTGTGACAGTGTGTATCTTATAAAAATCTACAATCAGACCCGTGTGACCAGCAAAGACTCAGATCAGCCTGTACATCCACCAGTATTGCAAGGCTTCTTTCTCATTCCTTTTTGGATAGCGCGGAGGCAGTAGAAGGCACAGCGATCAGCGAAGACGGATCAGACTGCACGGATGCGCTGGCTGATCTGAGTCTTCGCTGGTCGCAAAGGTCTTGTGGGTTCTGTCGAGCGCTGGCTTAATTGTGATTCGAAGGATGGTAAATGTTTTGAACAAAATCCTTTCATCTGGTACAGTTTGTCTACCTTTGAAAGAAAAATGCGGAACTGGCAATATTTTATTGGCCATGAAATTGTCTTGCACGTGAAAATTGAACTGTTCTTGCATGTTGTTATAAAAATAATTTCCGTGCATAGCCTTATTATCATTATCAGGCAAATTTTGTTGCACAAAACAGAAAGGATAAGTTCTGTAAGATGACCGTCCGGGTAAGTTTTCTCTCTCTATCTGTCTGTCTGTTTCTCTCTCATAATATAATACTTGTTCTTAACATCATTCTCTCTGTCTCTCTCTCTGTCTCTCTTTCTCATAATATAATTCTAGATCATAATACAGCAGTACAATTTTTGTTGTTTAGTTTTATTGCATGTTGGTGGTAACCAATCAAAAACTCGGATCCTATAGGTATAGCTACGGTCCAGATCAGCCCGCAACCACCACTGAATACTGAAGATTATATACTCTGAAGATTATATACTCGTATTAGGGACAAAATTTAGGGAAACCCTTGACTTCTCAGGGTATGTGAAAATTCGAAGCTGTTTTGAAACATCACAATCGCTAGCATTCCCAGAAGGTGTCGTGCATGCTTCAATGCTCGCGGGGCTTGGACCAGATAATGATCCCCTTTGCGTAGAAACGTTCCTTATGTCATTGAACTTTTGTATAGAAGTACATCAACGGTTGACACCAAACCGAGTGGACCAATCAAATGAGCTGACTTATCCCAACCTCGCCGTTCTTGGCGAGATTCTAAATGCTGTACTAACATTGAAGATATTTGATATTTTCGAACAGAATGAGGAGGACAGTCGCTATTCGCATGAAAAAAACAAACAAACAAAAACAAAACAAAAAAAAAACAAAAAAAAAAAAAAAAACAACAACAACAAAACAACAAAAACAAACAAACTGCCTTTTATAGCCCCCCCTCTCCCCCTGTCCTCCCGCAAAATATGGATGGGGTATACTGTTTTCATGTTGTCCGTCCACCTACATTTCCGTCCGCTCATCCGCAGTCTGTCGTCGGAAATGAATGGTCGAAAATGACATTTAAATGATTATTATGTAGAACTTTAATAAGATAGTGGAATTTAAATCAATTTTAAAACTTTAATTAAAATCAGTTTTCTAAGTTTAATTTGCATTTAAAAATCATATGAAAATTTATATAAACTGCAGCCCTACTTGTAAATTAGAAGAAAATTTATTTTTCTCTGCTTACATTTCCTGAATATTTTAAATGATAAATTTTTAAAACATTTTTTTTTAATTGTTCATAGGAACCAATGATGTAATTGGTTCTTCATGAAATGAGTAAAAACTATCAATTTGAAAAAAAAAAAAAAAAAAAAAAAAAACTCTTTAATTATTTGGAAAATTTCCATGGGTTGGGCACCACTGGATTCACCAGACAAATACTTTTCTTTTTACCATCTATATAACCAAAAGTGAAATAAGGGGATGCGTCTGCTTTAATAGTGTTACCCCACCACAACCACAAGCCTGGAAGAAGGACAGGATGGTAGCTTTAAAAAGGGGCATTATTGTACAATATATAAAAAAGAAAATTTAACACGCCGCATGAAAATAAGAAGCGTTTTAGTGTTTCAGTGTTGTTTTGAATTTATCTATACCGTTTTTTCAGGCATGTCTATCCTCATATTTAGGGTAAATACGATAAAAGTCAACCTTTAAAGCACCATACCACGAAAACATACCTATAATTTTGACCCCGTAAACCCCCACTTTTATATAGTAAAATTGGAGTTTACTGGGGTATACATTATTTTTCTTATTTCTGCTCAAAAAACATAGATTGTGGGTACTCGTTAGAATCGCCTCGATGATGCGTCTATAACGAGTACCCACAATCTATGTTTTGAGCAGAAATAAGAAATAAGAAAAAATATCAGAATTTTTATCTTAAAACTTTCGGTTTTTGGTGGTGAAATTTTCAATATGTTTGAATAGGCGTGTTTACGTAATGAATCACAACTGCAGCAGAAGATTTTTATTTATTTATTTTTTTTTATTTATTTATTTATTCATTATATTTTCAGAATAAATAAAGGTGTCTGAGTCTGATGATCAAGAGGTCGCGGGTTTCATCCCCGCCAGGTCCGGCAACATTCTTTCGTGGAGGTTGATCATGAAATATTTTCTACGGTCATTCTCTCCCTACGAGAGAAGGCTTATGTGTATTTTTTTTTTCTAATGTTTGATGTTTATTGTCGCTGTCTGCAATAATTTCACTCATTTGATACGCTTGTAGCGATATGCTTTTTAAGTCATTAATAATAACAATAAATATAACCTTACATGAATCTTGTGTCACCGATTAGAAGTCTCATATTTTAAACCATTGAAAGCACAATCATTTCGCTTTGATAAAGCACGCTTTCATGTTTCATAATAATATCAAAGTCTTTTATTAGTTATGTTTAAAGATCATATTTTAATTTGTACGGAAATACAATCATTAGAATTATAATGTAACATGAAAGCGTGCTTCATCAAAGCGAAATGATTGTGCCTTCAGTGGTTTAAAATTGGGGAGAAATTAACTTTTACCACTCGCTGGAATAATTCAACAGACGACAAATTAATGGCATGTTTTTTTTTCTTATATTGTCCATTAGATTGGATTTGAAATTTTGGAGACAATTTGTTTGACATGTCAAAACCTGCTTTCTGGGAAAAATAAGAAAACTATTTCAAAATGTCGTCTGCTAAGATTTTTACCCAGAGTGCTAAGCGTTAAGGCAAGTTTTACTTTGAAGTCATGTTTTCTTTTCATGGCCAGTAGCTTTCAAACGAGTGTCTGGCAAAGCTTAGTCGACCAGGTACACCACGTTGAAACAAAGTCGATTCAACGTTGATTCAACGTCTTGACGTTAAATCAACGTTGAATTGACGTTGTGTCAACGTTGTGTGCTTGCTAGGAGGTCGTTAAAAGATAGAAGCTAATGACATCGATGGCCAAATTACTTTCCTTTCTCTGTAACATGGAGTCGAAATAAGCAAAAGGTGTAGAAACACCGTAGACCCCCGTAAAATAGAACGGCATATATTTATTTATTTATTTACTTTTTTTTTATTCATTTATTTTGCCTTTAGGACATACAGCGCTTTTGACATCTTTCAGAAAGTCGTTTTTGCCAGGCGCTTTACACAGAAGAAGGAAATTTGCAACTTTTGTCATGATTTAATGCAAAACCATTTGTCGTAACAACATATGCACAAGAAGTTTTATTCTAGTCAATGGTTTTCAAAAAATCAAATATTTCACCTTTTCCCCACAATAAAAAACGAATGTAAATGATACAGAAATCTGTAGGGTAGGTAACTGGGAGGCAGATTTTCAACAAGTAACGTTTGTTCAATTTTTCTGAAATTTTCACAATATTGTTGTAAAACATTAATAATAAAAATTCAACAAAGAAAAGTAAAATATATTTGTGTGTTCGTCCGTGACAAAAATCCCAAAAATAAATCACTTTACTATAGAATTTGCAAAGGCCAGACCATTTTTTGGCGTAAATTTAATTTTAAGGTAAATATCTTAGAACAAAACGCAGAAAAAGAAAAGACAACTGGTTTTCTGATAAGATATGGTCAATCAGATCAAAATATTTTCATTTAAAATACAACGCTAAGCAAAAACAGTCTTTCCGAGTGATGTTAAAAGGGAAGTAAGTGGACACAGACGTAATAGTTTTTCCGCCATTTGTTTGCTCAAGAAATGCAAACCCTGCGACTACTTATTTGCTTTCCTGCGCATCGCGCCCCTTCTAAAAAGGTGTGTACTCCAAAAGGAAATATTGTTTTGCTCCCTGTGAAGGGATATACCCTAAAAGGAAACATTTTTCTCATCAGGGGAGCAAATTTTTTCCTTATAGAATAGACCACTATTTAGAAAGGAGGCTATAAAATACACCATGAGTGTCCATGCAGGATAGGAAAATGTCACCCGAGGGGTCAGGAATTTCAAGCAGGGATGAGGCTTGCCGAGTCCCTGGTTGAAATTCCTACCCCGAGGGAAAGATTTCCCTATCCTGTATGGACTGGCTTATGATGGATTCTTTTTCTCCCACCTTTAAGCGGATTGTTCCTAGGACCAGCGGGTCTGCTTCATGGTCATGTGAGATAGAAAATTCTCACATGGGCAAAAAGCCTATCTCATATAGGCAAAGGTGAGAGAAAAATAATCATTACAGTAACCTTTCATGATAATGCATCCATTATGCTTAAAGGCTCCATATTCCTAAAACATAGACATTTATTTTTAATCCAAGAAAGGTTTAATAAACTGATATATAGTATTAAAACGATCATAAAATGTGACATCTGACAGCCTGTAAAACTTCAGTTAGGCTCTCGTTATTGAACGGGATAAAAAATGATTTTTTATTTTATTATTTTTTTATAGTGTCTCTGAATTAATGATGGCACCATTAATTCAGAGATACGGTAAAAAATCATTTCATTTCAGGAACGAGAGACTAACTGAAATTTTACAGGCTGTCCGGTGCAACATTTTATGATTGTATTAGTACCAGATTAATTTATTAAACCTTTCTTGGATAATAAAATGTCTAATTTTGAGGAATATGGCGCCTTAAATAGCGTTAAAATGTCAAATTACTCAACGCCCCTTAGCTGATAAAACTGTTTTCATGCTTAACTCAGCTGAGCATAAACTTTTTTTGATAATAAATATGAAAATGCTAACAATGGTTGGTATTTCCATATTAATTAGCAGAGAAATTTACATGCTCAGCTATGTTTTGCAGGAAAGAATTTGCGATTGTTAGAAATTTGAGATTTATTAGCAGGACATCATACTGAGTTGATGGTAAGTTCAGCATTAAAAAAACTTTATAACCGCAGGGCCAGGTCAGTTACCGCCATGTCAAAGTTATTTCCCCTGGAAAATAACTGACATGGAAATATTTGCTTTCCTTTTTATTAGGGGTGGAGAGGGGGCAACTCTGAAAGAAAAAAAGATCTGTCTTTGGCAGCCATTTCCTTTTTGAGTAGCCTCATATTTTTGTCCGCACCATACGAAAAAATGTCTTTGGGCATATGCGAACAGTAATGGCCCAGATCAGACTGCGCATCCACGCAGTCTGATCAGGGCCTTCACTGTCAGCTAACATGGGGGTGGTCGGGTGGTGCGAAGGTGTCATGTATCTTGTGTCACCGGGGCGTCCAACTGATATTGGCTTACAGTTGGGCAAGGCCTGCTATCCTTGTAGTAGGTAAAGGTAGAGGGGGATGTTTTTATTTCTTCTGTTTCTTCCCTTTCATTCCTGTTCCTCTTTCTTCCCTGTTCCTCTCTTTCATCTCTTCTACTATCTCTTCTAAATCTTTTCTCCCTTTATCTGGGAGACGACACAAAATGACCCACAAGGGCTGACGAGCATTTAAACCCCGACACAATCAAACAAGTCCGCTAACATAATCATTGATTCTACAGAATGCTGAGCAAAGGCCCGAACAATACCATTCGAATACGCAGGGTGATCTTAATCTGAGCATTTGGCGCATGCTCGAAGCAGGTTTTCTCTTAGCGCGGCTCATTTGAAATGTTTGGAGTACTTGGGAGGCAATTTCTTGTCTGCAAAAAATGTTTCCCTATGCAGAATTGCAGCAAAATTTTTCACATTTATAGATTAACCCTTAGGCGAATGAATTAACTTTCCGGTTAATACTCTGCCAAATTAGTTTTGCCTGTCTTTCATTAATGGGTCTACTCTAAAAGGAGAGAATGCCGACAAAAATTCTTTCTGTAGGAGCAAATTCTTTTCCGGCATGTTCAGAAAAATAATCAGGAAAGTTTTCTCCCTCGTAAATAAATGTAAATTTTACTAAGTGCATCCAATGCCCTTAAGTCCATTGGTTAGAGACATGGGAGGAAATTTCAGGTTTATTAAATATATCAACTATGGAAGCCGCCTATTAATAAACATAATACGAGCCGGGGACAGCGTTTCCTACAAGATTTCTCATGCGTCCAGAGAAGCCTTAAATCAGCCTGTGCATCTGCACAGCATCAGGATAACATGCCTATATAGTTTTGGCCCCATTAAACCCCACTTTTATATTTTAAAAAACGGGTTTACAGGGGTATCCATTAATTTTCTTATTTCTGCTCAAAAACATAGATTGTGGGTACTCGCTAGAACCGCCTCATCGAGGCGGTTCTGACGAGTAACCACAATCTATGTTTAGAGCAGAAATATGAAAACTACCAGAATTTTTCATTTTAAAGTTTTCATTTTTTTGGTGGCGAAATTCTCAATATATTTGAACAGGCGTGTTTTCGTAGTGGTCAGAACAGTCTTTTGGCAGATCACTCTGGGTAATCAAGGATCCTAAGCGTCTTCAAGCGGACAGCGGAGACTCTGATCAGCCTGCGTAAATTCGCTTGGCACAAATGCTATTTTGTTGGAAATGCTGTGCCCCAGATAATATTATATAACTGTTACATGCACAGACAACCCTCTTTATACCGACACTCGATACAACGACAAAATTCGTTATAACGACAATTTGACTGTCACAAAACCTTCGCTTAAGAGGTAACAATAAGTTACAAATTATGGAAGAATATTGTATTTAATACTTTAAAGAAACACAAGTTTTGGATATTTGTTAGAATCGCCCCAGTGCGGCGATTCTAAAAAAATATCCAAAACATATGTTCTGTGAGGAAATAAGGACCAAAACAAGACCTTTCTTATATATCAATCTGCTCATTAAGTATTCTGTACAACAGCAAATTCATTTTAATGGCAATGTCTTTGGGAACAAATGATGTCGTTTAAACGAGGGTTCACTGTATCAGAAAAGAATCGAGAAACCTATTAATTATAATATTATTAGCAATCTTAAACAAGAACCCCTATCGAGTCAGTTAACCCTTAAACTGCCAATCACAACAATTGTCGTCTGCTATGTCGTTGCTTGCGATTTTAAAAGTCATTTTTGCAAACAGTGTGGACCCAGATCAGACTGCTCCTGTAGGAGCAGTCTGATCAAGGTCCACACTGTTTGCCTGTATGCAAACATAGGTTTGAAAAGTTTGCAAGAAAATTCAGAAGACGACATAAACAGACGACATTTCCAGATGCAGGTTTTCTTGGCGTTTTAAGGAGAAAATCCGATAAAATTTTGACAGAAGTTTGCACAAAATCCATGGTTATTCTGACAAGTTTGCCTTTGGTTGATAAGTAAAACAAACGTTGTTTGTTATTAATAGGACTGATAAAAACAAAACAGCCAAAAGAAATACGCTTCAAAATCATTTGCCAAAACTGCCAAAAATAAATTCCGCACCAGACTGTTGATAAACAAATTTGCTCTCTGGGAAAATTCAGCAGACGACAGTTTGATGATCTTTTTACTCCTGCTGAAGCAAGTTGGTGAGATATAGGGGCTCGGTTGTCCGTCTTTCCGTTCATTAGCTCACCTGGAACTTTGCTCCAGGTCACTTTATGCCGTGGTCTGTTGTCCGTCGTCCATCGCTGACTTCTCACATTTTCCAAGGGGGGGGGGGGGAGGGGGAGGGGGAGGGGGGACATAGAAGTTCAGTATTGTTAAAATCGTTCTGTTCCAATATCCAAGATGGCCACCAGGGCGGCCATTTAGAAAATCTTCAAACCACATCTGCTCCCGAATGGTAAGTTGGTTTGAGCCAAAGCTCAGTGGGAGGCATTGGGGTGACATGGAAATTGCTAAAATCATTTTGTTACGATGTCAAAGATGTCCACCGTGGCTATCTTGAAAATCTTCAATTCCCGAACGGTAAATCGGATTGAGTCGAACGTTTATGGAGGGGTTGGAGTGGGGGGGGGGGGGGGGGTGAATTTTACATGAATGGTCTTGGTCACATGACCAAGATGGCTGCCACGTCCATGTATGGTATTAACCTGAAGAGATCGAGTACCGCTGGGCTGATTGCCATGAAATTTGGCATGTAGTATGAAGTGACTGAAAACTACCAAATTTGTTCAAATGATGACCTTAGGCTGACCTTTACCTGTTTTACAGCAAATATGATCCCTTGGACTTTTGAAAGGGAAAAAGGTAAAATAATGCATTTGTCAAGAAGATTTGTTGTTTAATATATGAATGTAGGTATCAGTACTCAGGTGAGCGATTGTTGCCCTTGGGCTATTTGTTTCTAGTTCTCTCCAGAAAATTGGCATTGGAATTTCATTCATTAGATTTTAAGGAAAATACGGTTTCACATTTCATTTCAATGTTTCATTTTCTGAGGGCAAACAAAAAAACAATCGAATTGGAAATGTCTTCATAAAGATTAAATTTCTAATGCAAAACAGTACTTTAGGCCTGTCGGTAAACTAATATTTTGAATAAAGTGCATTTGATAATTACTTCTCCATTCAAACATGTTTTACCGTATATACCCCAAGTATTTGCCTCCTTTCTCCTTACCATTCTTATCCTAAAACTTAAACAACTCTATTTTAATACTGGTTGATGCGTCTAAAAACTGCTGAATAAGTTGCAAACAGTACAGACACTGATCAGACGCCGCGGTTCAGCGGCTTCTGATCTGGGTCTACACTATTTGCTAAGTTGCGTTTGTCCCGATCTTTAGGATTAATACGGTAATCTAATTAGAATAAGCCATCTAAGACAACTTTATCCTCTAGCACTCTCTGGGCAAATTCAGCAGGCAACAAATTGTTGATAGTATTCTTTTTATTAGAAAAAAAAAAAAAAAACAAAAAAAAAAAAAAAAACAGGTGTGGCGTTTCATGTTATTATGCTTTCGACATTTTTCAGAGAGTGGTTTTTTTCTTTCTTTTTTTTTTTTTTTTTTTTTTGCTTTGCGCTTTGCCCAAAAGAAGGAAATTTACAAACTTTTGTCACGATTTAATGCAATACCATTTGTCGTACCTACTTATGTACAAAAACTTCTATTCTAGTCATTGGTTTTCAAACAATCGAATATTTTTACTTTTTCCCATGGTAAAAACGAATGCAAATTATATAGAAATCTGTAGGGTAGGTATCTTGGAGGCAGATTTTCAATTAGTTCCGCTTGTGATTTTTTTTTCTGAAGCTTCATAATATTGATGTTAAACATCAATAATTCAAATTCAGCAAAGAAAAGTAAAAAAAAAAAATATTTCCTTAGACAAAAATTCCAAAAAAAAAAAAAATCACTTTACTATAAAATTGCAGAGGTCAAACTAATTTTTAGCCGTAAATTTAATTTTAGGGTAAATATTTGAGAAAACACACAGAAACAGAAAAAGACAAATGATTTCTGATAAGATATGGTCAATCAGAACAATATATTTTCATTTGAAATAAAACGTCAAACAAGAAACGTCTTTTCGAGTGATATCGAAAGGACAGTAGTAAAACAGATCATGCAAAATTTCCAACTCAGTTTCTGGGAAAGTATGAAAATGTTTCACATGCCGTCTAAAATTGTTACTCAGCGTAGTAAACGTCATTATTGCATAAAAAGCAGTGTCGCACGTAATTAACAGCCGTGCATTAACCGGCGAAAAGCCGTGTATTAACAAGGCAATTCACGCGCTGTTAATGCACGTAATGCACTTTCAATATGATCGTATCGGGGCCACAGATTTGCTGCCGTTACGAGATGTACCCTGCCCGGCCCTAGAACGAGCGTAGTCCGTTGAAATTGCGTTCGCGAGACATCGGTGAAAAGGCGAAACAAAATAGTGCAAGAAATAACGCGAAATGTAGCAAATGTTTTCAGTTTAATAAATAGCGATCGAACATGTTTTTTTCAATGCATTAACATTTGCCAGGTCCCTTGGGAGGTGTTGAAAACCGCGTCCTTCGGCCTCGGTTTCTAACACCTCCCACAGGACCTGGCGAATGTCAATGCATGAAAAATCATGTGTGATCCCTATAATGGCGTGAGACCGGAACATTTCTGTTTCCGGTTTGGTTTTAGACTGGTTCTCTACTCTGGGTATGATACAACATTTGTACCTGTCGCTGTGGTGGCAATCTACTTGTCACTAAAGTCATAGGCTGCTAAACGCCACAGGACACCACTTACGGTTTTATTAGCTCACCTGAGCCGAAGGCTCAAGGTGAGGTATTGTGATCACTCACCGTCCGTCGTCGTCCGTCTGTCCGTCCGTCCTCCACAATATTTAAACAATATCTCCTCCTAAACCACTGGTTGGATTTTGACCAAACTTCACAGGAATGGTCCTTGGTTAGTCCTCTTTCAAAGTTGTTCAAATGGTTCCGGTCCATTGCATATCTAGGTCACAGGAGCTAAAAATAGATTTTTTTAAACTAAAAAATTAAAAAATCTTTTCGTCATAAACCGCTAGACGGATTTCAATATAATTTTGCAGAAATAATCCTTTGGTAATTCTCTACCAAGATTGTTCAAGCTATTTGGATTCGTCAAAAAACATGGTCGCCAGGGGACGGGGCTTATTTTTCCTATATATCTATATAGAAAACTTTAAAAATCTTCTTGTCAGAAACCACTGGACAGATTTCAATATAATTTTGCAGAAAAATTCCTTTGGTGATCCCCTACCAAGATTTTTCAAGCCATATGGATTTGTCAAAAAAACATGGCCGCCAGGGAGCGGGGCTTATTTTCCCTATATATCTACATAGAAAACTTTAAAAAATTTCTTGTCAGAAACCACTAGACCGATTTCAATATAATTTTGCAGAAATGTTCCTTTGGTGATCTTCTACCACGATTCTTCAAGCCATATAGATTCGTCAAAAAACATGGCCGCTAGGGGGCGGGGCTTATTTTCCCTATATATCTATATAGAAAAATTTAAAAAAAACTTCTTGTCAGAAACCACTGGACCGATTTCAATATAATTTTGCAGAAATGTTCCTTTGGTGATCCTCTACCAAAATTCTTCAAGCCATATGGATTCGTCGAAAAACAATGCCGCCAGGGGGCGGGGCTTATTTTCCCTATATATATCTATATAGAAAACTTTAAAAAATCTTCTTGTCAGAAACCACTGGACCGATTTCAATATAATTTTGCTGAAATATTCCTTTCGTGATCCTCTACCAAGATTGTTCATGCCATTAGGATTCGTCAAAAAACATGGCCACGAGGGGTCGGGGCTTATTTTCCCTATATATCTGTATAGAAAACTTTAAAGATTTTCTTGTCAGAAACCACTGGACAGATTTCAATATAATTTTGCAGAAATGTTCCTTTGGTGATCCTCTACCAAGATTATTCAAGCCATATGGATTCATCAAAAACAAGGCCACCAGGGGGCGGGGCTTATTTTCCCTATATATCTATATAGAAAACTTTAAAAATTTTCTTGTCAGAAACCACTAGACCGATTTCAATATAATTTTGCAGAAATGTTTCTTTGGTGATCTTCTACCAAGATTGTTCAAGCCATATGGATTTGTCAAAAAACATGGCCACCAAGGGGCGGGGCTTATTTTCCCTATATCCCTATATATCTATATAGAAAACTTTAAAAATCTTCTTGTCAGAAACCAAAGGACCGATTTCAATATAATTTTGCAGAAATTTTCCTTTGGTGATCCTCTACCAAGATTGTTCATGCCATTAAGATTCGTCAAAAACATGGCCACCAGGGGGCGGGGCTTATTTTCCCTATATATATGTATAGAAAACTTTAAAAACCTTCTCGTAAGAAACAGTTGGACTGAGTTCAATGTAACTTGGCAGGAATGTTGCTTGGTGACCTTCTACCAAGATTGTTCAAGCTGTCATGATACGTCAAAAAACATGGTCCTCAGGGGGCGGGGTGTATTTTCCATATATATCTGTATAGAAAACTTTAAAATTCTTCTTGTCAAATACCCCCCTGACCCATTTCAATATTGCTTGGCTGGAATGTTGCTTTGGTGACCCTCTACTAAGATTCTTCTAGCAATCATAATTCGTCAAAAAACATGGCTGCTAGGGGGTGGGGCTTATTTTCCCTATATATATCTAAATAGAAAACTTTTAAAATCTTCTTGTCAGAAGCCACTGAACAGATTTAATATAACTTGGCAGGAATGTTCCTTTGTTGACCCTCTACCAAGTTTGTTCAAGCTGTCATGATTCGTCAAAAAACATGGCCGTTAGGGGGTAAAGCTCTATAGCTATATAAAACACTTTAAAAATCTTTTCGTCAGGAACCACTGGACCAATTTCAATATAAATTGGCAGAAATGTTCCTTTGGTGACCCTCTTTCAAGATTCAGTTCAAGTTATAATGATGCATTAAAAAAAAACATGGCCGCTGAGGTGGGGGTGGGTGTGTGTGGGTGTGTGTGTGTGTGGGTGGGGGGGGGGGCAGGGCAATAAAATTTATACAAAACTCTTAGAGCAGTGAACTTGGCTGAAACTTCAACAGTAAGTATGCAAATCTGTTTGCTCAGGTGAGCGATATAGGACCATCATGGTCCTCTTGTTATGTAAGTAATTCCTTACGGGGATGGGGTGAGATGAGTGCCTTTGCTGGTCAACTTTGTACCGATGCTTGAACAATGCATTGCGAAGCATATCCTAAACAGTGTGCACGAAATATCAAATGTTTATCACATTGTTCTGAAAAGTAACCCTTCACAACGTAATCATAAAGAAAGTACCCTTTTCCACGACAGACATTTAAAACACTAACTCTGTTGAAACGCTTGTTTTTTACTATTCCATAGCAACTTTTTATGTTACATAAACACAGATGTAGTGATTAAAGATTGTATGCGATTCTGTTCGCACAGGATTTTAATAGCAAGTTACTAGGACAGGTATTCCATAAAAGAAGTTTAACAAATAAAAGATTTGAAACGGAACATTATTTATTGGCATGAAATTCTAAACACATATAAACGAAAAATCGTAATGATGCACATTGTTGAATAGAAGAGAAAAAAAAAATCATATCTTATCCTATAGATTTTAGAGAAGATATTCATAAATTTCTACTCAAAAATTTCATATTTACGCTGTTAAGGTTCAAAAGCGGGAAACCATTCAAAGGTGCAAGCCTACCTAAATTCAGCAAAATTGGGAGAAAGAAAAACTACTTGCCGAGGTCGTTTTGTGTAAATGCTCCTCACTGTATACAATGGTCACCGGATTTTATTTTAACCCCTTATCACAACGTATTTTTAGCAGACTCGTGAAATCATACCCTTTCCCCACTAAAATACCATTTTCCTATCCTAAATGATGTCAGCGCTGCGCACTGCCTAGCTTGAAACAACAACAACAACAACAACCAGAACAACAACAACAACAACAAAAACACAACCTTATCGTTTTTCACCCATTGGTAAGCAGGCGCATAGCCAGGCGGAAACTATGAAGCCCGGGCTTCAACATAAATTTGGCAATTTAACCTATTTTCACCTTAATCTTGTCCAGATGACATCAAATGGTCCGGGCCACAGCATTTCCTACAAGGCCACATGTCCGCTAAGCAATTACTCCGATCAGCCTGCGCAAATGCGCAGGTTGATCAGTCATTGCTTTGCGCTGATTAGCCAAACATCAAAGCTTTCTTTCGGCGAACGTTGGGCGTACACACAATATTGTAGGAAATGCATTGCCTCGTCTGAAATTTGAGAGATTCTATTAGCAGGCTTCATCTTCATAAAGTTCCTGGCTACGCCCCTGGTAAGCGGCCCTCCCTGGTGTAGTTCCATAAATAAGAGTTCCATAATTGATGCCAGAAATTTGGTCTAATATATTATTCAAGCAGTTCTACAATAGATGTTCGGAAATTGCAGGTCTTGATTAATTGCTTTGGAAATGAAACTAGAAAATCGACTGGAGAACGTATTGCCGTTAGACGCGTTCGGAAGTAAACGTTTTGCCCTTAATCCTTGCTCCTGTTGTCGCTCATTACGTACAGAGATCCAGGTCAAACCGTTTGCGATCACTCTGCACTTCTCAACGCAGCACAGGACTAAGGCTGGCTAATCAGAGCTGAAAAGATAATCAATTAACAGTCCTGCCATTGTGATCGATAATCGATTAGTAATCACGGAAGATTTGGCCATAATTTAACCGTCTGTCTGAGCATGACTCTTACTATATGTTATACTTTACTGTAAGTATGTCAGACAGGCCTGAGAAAACAGTGTAGACCCAGATGAGACGCCACTAAATGCGGCGTCTCATCAGGGTCGACACTGTTTGCCACTCATCCAGCTATAGTTAGACAAAACATTGCGTAGTAAATTGTACTTGTTCAAATTTTAAATAAAATATGAAAAGGAGTTGAGGTGTCTGAATACCAGGGGTAAATACGGTAAAGTAAGAGACACAGAAATCAAATAATCGATTGTGAGCAAATCCGTAACGATAATCATTTTGAGGGATTAATCGATCAATTAATCGATTATCCGATTAATTGTGCCAGCACAGGACTACATTCAGATGTGAAACTGATCGCGAACGTTTTTGCCTGGATTCGTCTACCAAATAACGAGTGTCAACAACAGCAAGAATACAGGGCGATCCAGGGCAAAGCGTTCGCGCGTGTCTTGAACTTCTGAACGCAACCCTGGTAAATATGGTCAGCAATTTCAAAGTATATGTCACATAAAATACAACACCCTTTCTGGTTTTGGACATTTTAAAGAGATTGTAGGTACCTAGTGTTTATCCTTTGAACTTAATAATAAATAAGATAAAAAGCTATGGCCCCAGAACGTTTGCAGAGAAATGTACGCAATATATCAGGCCTAGAAATGTGTTCAAAGGACACAGATGCCCCCGACTGGAAAAATTAAATGCAAATCGCTAACGCCAGACGTGGACGGAGACGGACAGACGGACAGGGTTAACACTATATGCCCTTTCCACCATTCTGCGAATGGCTTTGGCATAAAAAATCAATGGCAGTTTCTATCCTATTGCTTAGCTTCCCAGACAAACTAGATGAGAAGAAAAGTAAAATAAGAACACTTGGTCTGAAGTTTTGATGCGTCTAGAAAGAGGCTTGCTTTCACTTATATACCTGTTCGTTACATTGTATTGATTCCATGGACTAGGAGTTTTTAAGTGAAGTAGAATCTCACTATCACACTTGACCATTCAGTATATATCCACTATTTTAAAGCGGTGCTATAAATTGCAATCGAACTTCAATGGCTCAAAAACCGATGGTTCGTTTACCATAGATTATTCGAACTCATTTTTGAGTCCCTACGGAATTTTTCCGATAGCTCAAGAAAAAAAAATATTGAAGGAAATTTTCTTATTTTATTGTAAAATTGTATGTTGTGTGTACTCATTAGAATCGCCTCATCGAGGAGATTCTAATGAGTACACGCAATATACTATTATTTTGTTGAAGATCGAAAACATTTCCATAAATTATCGTCATTTGCTTCCTGACTTGGCGCCATGATTAAATCTCACCGGCTCGAACTATCCATCTCTCGAACAAATTTCCATGGTCCAAAAGATGTTCGAGTCATTGAAGTTTGACTGTATACAGATTGTAATATAGGCGCGCCATTTATAAGCGCTACGAAACGGTCCAAAAGGATTGCCAAGCAATCAACAGGAAGAAGTCTTTCATGACTCGATCTCACAGAACAATATCACCATGCCGCGATTAAAGGGATGTATCACTACTCACGATGTAGTCATCGGCAAATTTTTTTCTTCATGCTGAGATCATGAGCGAGTACAGCATTCTCAGTGCATATCAGTTTAATCCTAACTATTCTGAAAAGACATGCGAACAGTGTAGACCGAGATCTGATTACTCCTTTAGAGTCTGCCTTGAAACATCAATGGTTTATTCTAAACATGCACTGTGTAAGCGTACGAAACGAAGTACAAATGGACTTCTAAGTGATCAAGGGGAAGTAGTCACGGTGTAGTCATAGAAACTATCATAATCCGTGTCTTGATCATTTGGAAGTATCATTGCTCATGACGTGATCACTGGGAAGTTTCACCATCCATGGTGTGGTCATAGGGAAGTATCGTCATTCATGTCACATTTATGGGGAAGCATCACCATCCATGCGCGATCATAGGCATCACGAAAACATGCCTATATAATTTTGACCCCCTTAAACCCCACTTTTATATTGTAAAACTGGGGTTTACAGGGGTATACATTATTTTTCTTATTTCTGCTAAAAAACACAGATTGTGGGTATTCGTAAGCACCGCCTCGCCGAGGCAGTTCTAACGAGTACCCACAATCTATGTTTTGAGCAGAAATATGAAAAAATATCAGTTTTTTTATCTGAAAATTTTCAGTTTTTGGAGGTAAAATTTTCTATATATTTGAATAGGCGTGTTTTCGTAATGGATGTATTTCCATTCATGACGCGATTACAAGGAAGTATCACCGTTCGTGCCGCGATCATAGGGAGGCATCGCCATTCATGACGCGATCATAGGGAAGTATCATAATAATGACACATTCATAGAATAGTTACACCATTCATAACGCGATCATTGGGAAATATATCCATTCATGCCGCTATCATGTGCGGGTACAATAATTCTCAATGCCAATACAGCTTTCGGAATACGCTTAAATTACGATGTGTATGACGTCTTCGTTTCGTAACGTATTTAAATTCGGCAGAAATATGAGTCTGTCTTTTGAAATATGTAAGTTATGCAGCACTGTGCATGTTGTCAGGTTTGTGACGTGATTATCTCAGGGCATGTTGAACCTTTTGCTGACTCTATTTTCTGTCGGAGATCAGCCAAAGGTCCTTTCGAACAGTCTCTGATCTCTAAACGCAAAGCGATCCGTTCGCTTATTTAAATTTTCGGCGACAGTCTAATACTGTGCAGATGAACAGCGAAGATACAGACCAGACTGCTCGGATCCACAGGCTGGTCTACACACCCGCTTTCCGCACATGTTTTTAGATATCTATTTTGCTGGTTTCTGGCCCAAAGTTTGGAAAGAAACTTAGAATAATCCATCGATTATGTTTTTTTTATAACATGCTGTTGATGCCACTTTTATCGCAGAATGTGCAATAAATTTGGCGTCTATCAAATTCCACACCATAAAACTGTGAGGTAAAAATAATGCACTCTATTTCGAGTGCAAGTTTTAAGCTAATATTTGACACTATTCGCGAGAAAATGGATCTTATGAGATAGAAATAAGCGAGTGCCAAGATAACCGTACCGTATTTGCCTTAAGTATGGGAAAAGCAGGCCGATCAAACAGTGTAGACCCAGATCAGACGCCAGCAGTTTTTTTAGATGCAACACAAAGTTATGAATTCCAAATGGACTTATTCTTAATTTAGGGCAAGTATGATAAGGCGTGCCACTATTTAGGGTAAGTATGGAAATTATCGACTCCGATGAAAAGTGCATTTCGCACGGGGATCTCTCATTAGAATTGATTTAAGATAAGATATATGTTATTCAAACAGCTGTATTTACCCAATGATTTAGGATATCTAATCTTCTTACAATACTTGCCACAAAATTTTAACAAGTCTATTTTTTTAATACTACCTGGCGGTGTGTTCAAAAACTGCTGTATTTATGGCAAACAATGTAAACCTTGATCAGACACTGCGTTCTGCGGCATTTGATCTAGGTCTACACTGTTTGCTGAGGCATGTCTGTCCGAATATTTAGGGTAAATAAGGTAATAATAGGGTAATAGTCTGTGATATATGGTAGTGATCTTATTCCCTTCTTTACAAACTCTTAACATTTAATGATTTTAATTTGACGTTGTTTGAAATATATTCCTGTAAATTTAATGCTTCAATTATATAAATAAATAGGATCAAGCTGTCTTTCTGATATCTTAAAAAAGCTCTCCAAGAAAGCACTGAGCATTGCCATGAAAAAAACAACAACAAAAAAAGAAACAAATTTTCCAGAATGCGAATTACATAGATCCAGACCACTCTAAGCAGTTGCGCAGTCTAATCTGGGACTGCACTGTCCGACATATTCTTTCTACAAGAAATTTTGTACATTGTATACCTTATTTAGGCAAAGAGTGAAGGGTCAAAACAGAGTGCGAAGGTGCGTAGCCTTGTCTGGGACTTTTTCGCATGGATGAAAGGATGGTTTTCTTCTGTTCTCATTTATTGCGGAAGCGCATGTGATGTTAGTGCAGACACTGCAGGAATCTTGATCCATAATGTCTCAGTGACATTATCAATCGGTCTTTACCAAGTGAAAATGTACTTTATCACAGTCTATAAATATATATAGCAAAATATAAGTATTTTAATATTTACACATCTTCCATCATCATGTCCTAGCTAACATTCTATTTAAATGCATATCGAACAGTTATCGGTCCGACAGGAATCCCAGTCCGACAGGAATCCCAGTCTTCCTAGCGAAACCTTTAAAACCTATAAAAACCTATAATGTTGTGTCAGTTTGTATTAAAACCTATATAACCTTTGTTTTGCTCAAAAAACCTATGAAAAGCTTTTCTTTTCGTACAAAACCTACATGTTTGCAGAAAGGTCTGCTTAATTTTTGTTTGGCCATTGTTGTTTTCTGGTGGTTGTAAATGTTTTGAGAATGTAGCCTTTTAACAGCTGCTAGTGCACTAAAATTACAGCTACAAATTGTGTTATTGTTGTAAGAACAGCTGTCAACAACAGCAGCTGAGTATGCTATTGAAGTCAAGAACAGATGTCACCAATAGCTGATGATTGTGTTGCTGAAATTAAGAACAGATGACAACAAAAGCTGTTGATCGTTTTATTGGAGTTTAGAACCGATGTAATCAACAGCTGCTGATTGTGTTATTGAAGTTTAGAAAGATGTCAACGACAGATGCTGATCGTGTTATTGTAGTTAAGAATAGCTGTCAACAACAGCTGCTGATTGTGCTATCGAAGTTAAGAACTGCTGTCCACAACGGCTGCTGGTTGTGTTATTGAAGTTAAGAACAGCACACAACAACAGCTGTCAACAACAGCTGCTGATCGAGTTACTGAAGTTAAGAACAGCAGTCTACAACAGCTGATGATTATGTTATTAAAGTTAAGAACAGTTGTCAATAACAGCTGCTGATTGTGTTATTCAAGTAAAGAAAAGCTGTCAACGCTGCAGATTTGTTTTTGAAGTTAAGAACAGCAGTCAACAGCAGCTGCTGATTGTGTTGTTGAAGTTAAGAAGCTAAGGACAGATGTCAACAACAACTGCTGATTTTGGTATTGAAGTGATTATGTTCGTCTGTCATTACTGACAATGACCAGTCCTAATCAACTGTGTGATGTGTTATTATTTGTATGTTCTAAGATGGCTGATGAGATCGATCCTGGCTCTAAACTGCCTATTGCAGATAGAACAAGAGAGGTCTGAGGAAGAAAGCTCTGTTCGTGATGCCTTAGCTCTGGCTTTCCGCTGTGCACGTTTCTGCTCGGCTTCGCTGATTCTTTTTGCTTCCTGTTCACCAGGTCCTCTTCTTATGAGGCCTCGCCACTTTGACCGATCCTGTGCAATCTGTTCCCATGGCTCTGTTGGTATGTTGAAGTCTTTAAGGGAGGCTTTGAGGGTGTCCTTGTATCGCTTCTTCTGACCACCATGGGAGCGTTTTCCAACTTGTAATTCTCCACAGAGGACTTTCTTTGGCAAACGTTCATCAGGCATTCTGGTAACATGGCCTGCCCATCTTACCTGTGCCAGTTTCAGAACAGTATGTACACTCTGCATCCCTGCCCTTTTCAGGACTTCTGTGTCTGGAATCCTGTCTTGCCATTTGATCTTTAGAAGTTTTCTAAGACAGCTTGTATGGAAGTGGTTCAGTCTTTGGCATGCCGTTGGTAAACTGTCAAAGTTTCGCATGCTCATAATAGTGCTGGCAGCACCACCGATCTATATACTTTCAATTTTAAGTCTGATTCCACTTCGGTCCCAAATACTTCCACGTAGCCGGCCAAATGCTGCACTAGCTTTGGCAATTATAGCGTTGACTTCATCAATAATGTGCACAACTCTAGACAATGTGCTTCCAAGGTAGGTGAACTTGTCTACCACATGCAGTCGTTGACCTTTCACTGTGAAGGTGGCTGATATACTACCTCAGTCTTTTTGATGCTGATTGTGAGATCATAGCTGTCACGTGAATCAGATACTTGATCCACACCTTTTTGCATTTTCTCTTCTGTTGGATCACCTTTTGCCAAGGTACTGAAGAAAAGAACAGCTGTCAACAATAGCTGTAGATCGTGTTATTGTAGTTAAGAACAGATGTCATCAACAGCTGCTGATCGTATAATTGAAGTTAAGAACTGCTCTCAACAATATCTGCTGATCGTATTATTGACGTTAAGAACAGCTGTCAACAACAGCTGCTGATTGTGTTAATAAAGTTAAGAACAGATGTCAATAACAACTGCTGATTGTGTTATTGAAGTACAGTACAGCTGACAGCAACACTAACTGCTGATTGTGCTACTGAAGCTAAGAACAGCTGTCAAAACAGCTGCTGATTGTGTTTTTGTTGTAAGAACAGCTGTCAACAACAGCTGAGTGTGTTATTGTAGAAAAGAACAGCTGTCAACAACAGGTGCTGATTGTGCTATCGAAATTAAGAATAGCTATCCACAACAGCTGCTGATTGTGTTATTAAAGTTAAGAACAGCTGTTAGCAACTGCTGCTGCTGCTGAACGTGTTATTGAAGTTAAGAACAGATGATAACAACAGCCGCTGAATGTGTTATTGTAGTTAAGAACACGCGTCAGCAACAGCTACTGAGTGTGATATTGATGTTTAGAACAGCTGTCAAAAACAGCTGTAGAGTGTGGTATTGTAGTTAGGGACAGCTATCAACAATAGCTGCTGATCGTGTTATTGAATTTATGAACACATGTCCACAACAACTGCTGACTGTGTTATTGAAGTAAAGAACAGTTGTCAACAACAACTGCTGAGTGTGTTATTGAAGTTAAGACACTTTGTCAACAACAACTGCTGATTGTGTTATTGAAGTTAAGAAGAGCTGTCAACAACAACTGCTAATTGTGTTTTTTGTTGTAAGAACAGCTGTCAACAACAACAGCTGAGTGTATTATTGTAGTAAAGAACAGCTGTCAAGAACAGCTGCTGATTGTGTTATTGTAGTAAAGAACAGCTTTCAACAACAGGTGCTGATTGTGGTATCGACGTTACGAATAGCTATCCAGAACAGCTGCTGATTGTGTAATTGAAGTTAAGAACAGCTGTCAGCAATGCTGCTAATCGTGTTATTGAAGTTAAGAACAGATAACAACAGCAGCCGCTGTGTGTGTTATTGTAGTTAAGAACAGGTAGCAACAGCTGCTGAAAGTGTTATTGAAGTTACGAACTGCTGTCAACAACAGCTGCTGAGAGTGTTACTGAAGTTAAGATCAGCTGTCAACAACAGCTGCTGAGTGTGTTATTGAAGTTAAGACCAGCTGTTAACAATAGCTGCAAATTGTGTTGTTGTTGTAGGAACAGCTTTCAATAACAGCAGCTGAGAATGTTATTGAAGTTAAGAACATTTGTCATCAAAAGCTGCTGGGTATGTTATTGTAGTAAAGAACAGCTGTCAACAACAGCTGCTGATTGTGCTATCGAAGTTAAAACACCTGTCTACAACAGCTGCTGATTGTGTTATTTAAGTTAAAGGGGAACGCTTTAATTGTACTTTGTGTTGTGCTTTAAAGTAAAGAACTTTACAAACAATGAATTTGACACAAATTTGATTAGAATCGGTGGAAAATTAAGTTATAGACAAATGAATATTTTAACATTGGTGGTATGGGCGCCGCCATTTTGAATATTTAATGAGGTTTCATAAAAAATAAAATTCGTTTCATAAAGGGAGTTATTTCTCATAAAGTTGGTTTATTTCGGGGGAAATGACAGCTTGTCACTAGAATTAAAAGATTATAACAAATCTGTAGCAAAATTATTCTTCAGAACGCTTTATAATTTGGTTTTGCATATTTGATTTGGATTGTGTGACGTCACAAAGCCTACAGTAATGGCGGTATCCATGACTGCCATTTTAAATATATTAAATCACCATAACTTCCTTATTTCTAGGCCGATTTCATAAGATATACTTACAAACTTACATTGCGGTCCCCTTTAAGAACAGCTTTCAACAACAGCTGCTGATCGTATTGAAGTTAAGAACCGGTGACATCAACAGCTGCTGACTGTGTTATTGTAGTTAAGGTGCCAGGGACAGCTGCTGAAAGTGTTATTGAAGTTAAGAACAGCTGTCAACACAATCTGCTAATCGTGTTGTTGAAGTTAAGAACAGCTGTCAACAACATCTGCTCATCGTATTATTGAAGTTAAGAACAGATATCAGCAACAGCTGTTGAATGTGGCATTGAAGTAAAGAACAGCTTTGAACAACAGCTGCTAAGTGTGTTATTAAAATTTGAGAACAGCTGTCAACAACAGTTGCTGATTCGGACAGAGTCGTCAACGAAAGCTGCTGATCTTAACTTTGTGACGAAAAACAACTGTTGGTTTGTCATTGTAGTTAATAACAGCTATTATTGCATACAAAGCAGTGTCGCACGTCGCACAGCCGTGCATTAACGGGCGAAAAGCCGTGCAAGGCAATTCACGCGCTGTTAATGCACGGCTACGCAACTTTCAATATGATCATACCGGGGCCACAGATTTGCTCCCGTTACGAGATGTGTACTGCCCGGCCCTAGAACGAGCATAGTCCGTACAAATTACGTTCGCGAGACATCGGTGAAAAGGCGAAATAATGTAGTGCAAGAAATAACACAAAATGTGGCAAATGTTTTCAGTTTTTATGCAATATTAGCGATCGAACATGTCAAGGCATTAACATTCGCCAAGTCCCTAGGGCCTCCGGCCTCGGTTTTCAACATCTCCCTCGGGACCTGGCGAATGTTAATGCATGGAATACCATGTTTGATCCCTATTTCAACAACAGCTGCTGATTCTGACAGTCGTCAACGGCAGTTGTTGCTCTTAACATTATTCCAGCAACGGCCGTTAATTTTGACTCCCTCGCCAGCAGCAGCTGTTGATTTTGACAGCTGCTGATTTTCACAATGTCGATAGCATGTCCATCAACACAGCTGTTGATTATGACATTATCGGCAATATCTGATGGTAACTGTAACATTTATTTTCAATAACAGTAACTGATAATTTTGTTACGGTCATCAACAATCGCTCTTTACTTCGATAGTGTTAGTTTAAGCTGTTGGTTTTGACACTGTCATCTAATGCAGCCGTAGATTTTCATACAGTCGTCAACAATATTTGAAATTGTCGTCCGCAACAGCTGTTGATTAGTACATTGCCATCGACAAAAGCTGTTGTTTTTAGAATTATCAATAAATGCTATTGCGGCAATACCTATTGCTATTGGCATTGTCTTAGCAACAAAGATGCCATTCCTTTGTGAAGCAACAAAAATGATGGATCTCCATACCATTCAACAAGAATCTGCCAGACACCTAATGACTGCTTATCTATTTACGTGATAAGACGAAAATTTATTAACAGGAAATTTCAAACTGCTTTTAATGGCGCCGAGGATTTTGGCTATTACTGGTGATTAGTCGATTTATGTAGGAAAATTTCGACGTATTTATGTATTTTATTAGCAAGCTATTTTGTAATACGGAATCTTCCGGGTGTTTTATGCTGGCAATATCAGGAAGATTTTGATACACTGTTTAGGCCGGGCCATGCGAAAATGTGTCTGCGGACATATGCGGACAGCGAAGGCCCAGATCAGCCTGCGCATCCGCGCATTCTTATCAGGGCCTTCGCTGTTCACTGCCAGAATCATTGGATACTATAGAATGCATCAATGGAGAGCCAATGACCAGATGTGACCTTGTGCATGCGCAGAATGATAACAATCTGCGCATTTTGCTCATGCTCGAAGGTACTGTTTTGCTTGACGTGGCCCCTTTGAAATCTAACAAATGGGTTGACTTACAAAATTAATGAAAATAATGAAGGACTGAAAACTTTGTTGTGAATGAATTTGAGTTCGTATGTCAGGTCTGACGCACTGACAAAAATGGGGATTTGAAGATACGGGTAATGCTTGGCAGACTAAACATCGATAAAATGAAACAGTGCTGAAACAGCTTAGAGGGTGTCTGATAAGAATCATTTCGTTGGGACAGGGCATTAGTACAGTCGACTCTCCAAGAGTCCAAGGGACTCCCCAAAATACTTCGAGGTATCCGTACAACGACATATCAGATTCGCAGAAATGAAGACAAAAGTAAATCAAACAACCACATTTCACAATGATTATGCAATTTGATTCCTGAAGTTAGAGATCTGTTGAAAATATTGCGGAAAAGAGGAGCAATTTAGGAGCAATTTCTCCTCTTTTCCACAATACTTTGTTTATAATTTTATAATACATACGTTTTGTTATAATTTCTCCTCTTTTCCACAATATTCTGTTGTATGATTTCCATGTTAAAACAGGGGCCAGATTTTCACTTCGATATAAGCGGTTATTCGAGTAAAGCGAAGCAGAGAGAACAAGAATCGACTGTAGTTTATAGTAACAGAAAAGAAATAAGAGAATTTCTCTGTAACTCCGCTGTAAATAAATAACTGGCCATTCCGACCCACATGGCTGAAAAGGGATCTACTCTAAAAAGAAAGAATTTGCTTTCCTTGGTGATCTATCAAAATTGTTTTGCCTCCTTTCTGAAAAGCGCTTTCTCTAAAAGGAAAGATGTTGCCCTCCCCCCACCCGCCCCACGCACCCCCCCCCCCCCACCTTGGGAGTTTTTCCTTTTATAGATCTCTTTTCACAAGGGGCTTGGGACGCAGGAAAAATTACGGGATATCACAAAAAAGTCTCCCTTGAAAATCAAAGCGCAAATAACTTTTGGGGGTCGATTGTCTTTGAGTGTAGGCAGGGAAAATGATCCTGAACCGGGACTTAAGATTGATTCATTCAACTCTTAACTTCCTGTTATTTAAGCAAACAGTGCAGACCCTAATCAGATGCCATGTTCTGTGGCGTCTGATCTTGGTCTGCACTGTTTGCCAATGTCCCAAATGTCCCAGTCCAGGTTTTACAGATAACCCTCTATCAACAGCACATTGACGTCACAGCGACAAGAAAAAGCGCTGGTATAAATAACCGCATTACGAAAACACACCTATTTAAATATATAGAACATTTCGCCTCCAAAAACTGAAAACAAAAAAATCAAATAAAACATTCTGATATATTTCATATTTTTGCTCAAAACATAGATTGTGGATACTCGTTAGCACCGCCTCGGCGAGGCGGTGCTTACGAATACCCACAATCTATGTTTTTCAGCAGAAATAAGAAAAATAATGTATACCCCTGTAAACCCCAGTTTTACTCTATAAAAGTGGGGTTTAAGGGGGTCAAAATTATATAGGCATGTTTTCGCGATGGTTACCTGGATATCATGCAAATGCGAGGTTTGATTCAATTGGCCATGATAATCACGTCACAACATCATCAATGGTAGGGTGACTTTCAAGACTGAAAAATTGTGAACCCGGACCCCACCCCCCGTACAACAAGATGTGTCGTATACCAAAATGTTCCACATTCTCTGTAGTTTCTGAAACTGCCGGCATAAATTGGCATAAATGATGGCGAACCGAGAAATCCAATATGGCCACCAACATGGCCGCCAAATACTAAAAGTCTGCTTTTGAAGCCTAAATTGTGTTCTGATTGTTCTAGTAAGCATGCAAAATGTATATTTTGATTGATATGTACTTGTTACAAACAATACTATTTATTTAAATACAAAAAGAAGCATGATTTAATCATTAAAGGCAAAATTAGAGGACAAATAGCCAATTTTTTGTCTAAAAATAGAGCACTTAGAAGAAACAGAAGTTCCCTAAAATTACTTAAGCAATATCACTTGCTTCATTTTAATTTAAACAACACACCAGTTATCATGGCCAATTTAAACATCATATTTCTGTTGAAAATATTAAACCAGTATTGAACAGTAAGCAGTTTGTTACCCCTACCCCCACCATTCGATTTCAAATTTTCTGAACTGATGCTTGTGAAGCTTGACAAGAGACAATAGAAGAAATGAAAAAGATGGACAGAATGGTAAACTATTTCATTTAACAACATCTTTTAATTAGGAATTGTTTGATTTTCATCATAGTTCAAGTTTTAAATCACAGACATAATAGCAAATAAGATACACTGACCTGGATAAAATTGGCTTGATAATGTTTACTATAACACCGACTGAAAGTGTTATGGAGAGAAACTTTAAAAATACATGCATGTAAACATTGTAAATAAATTAATTGAAACCAAATCTAGAAGGAAAATGGCAAGCGTATTTATAAACTATCAAACACATGCAGACATTTTGCAGCAAAGTCGACACACTGTAAGGTCGACCTTGGAAGAGTGTCCTATAATGGACTTATCCATCCATCGTGGACACTTCCTGAGCCTGTCTGTGGACAGTCAGCGAAAAATACAAAAAGCTATTTCGATATATTTGACATACTCGAGCTGTTGAATTCCCTTTCTAATGCCACGTTTCATTAGGCTAAGGCGTGGGCCATGCATCTAAGCGCCAGTTGATTTTATTATTAACCCAATCTAAGTAGACATTTAAATTGAGAAAACATGATAGTCTTCAAATGTAAACAATAATGCAAGATGCAGATATGGCTGAAAACATTAATTTCAGTGGGTAAATCATCCAAAATTGCATACAATTTGGAGCAACTGTCGTCAGAATGAAACATATTTTGGCGTAAATTTTGGTGCTGGGTTGTATGGAATTTAATTCTGCACAGTATAGCATTCTCCAATTTTTAAAATAACGTCCTCCTTTTTAGCTTCCGATACTCATGTCCAGATATTCACGTCACTTATTTCTTTGCAAAACAATTTACCATGAGTGACGCGATTACTGCCCGTGACATATATTGCTGAAAGAAACAATAATGCATTTAAAATTCTGCCTGAGCAAAGCAAGTGTGAGGAAGCATTTAAGGAAAACATATAAACTGACTGTCAATAAAATAAGAAGATAATTCTCTCTTATAATATATATCCACTGCAGTCTAGTGCTCCATTGTGTGAAAAGTCAGATGTAACAAAGTGTCTGACTGCAGAATATGCTAGGGTTTACCCGTATGAGTTAAGCTCTTCTTACTTCTATACAAATAGTGAAGATGGACTGTTAGCCCAGATGTTACGATGATTTGACCAGAGCTGTTATGATTCGGAACAGATGGCAACCATCTTCGTATATCAGTTTTATCTTAACTGTATCACCAGCTTCATTCAACTTTTGCCTTATTGGACAACCAAATGATGAAAAAAAAAGAAGATCGTCTGGAAATTTACCTTGTGCCTCAAGACAGCTCCCATACAAAATATACTGGGAGCTGCCTATTGTAGCTGCCTATAGGTAGCCTGTAGGAAGTGCAATAGGCTGCCTATAGGCTGCCTACTGGAAATTTGTCATGCAAATTTTGAGTGGCCTAATATGGAGTAGGCAGCTCATCTATGAAGACAATGACTAAAAGGGGATCTGGAGCTGCCTACTGTTCCTATTCTGCTTCCTCGTCTGTCATTGGCCACTGAGCTGCCTACTGCTGCCTCTGAAATACTTTCCTTGCCTGTTGAGCTGCCTACTACATGTTTACTGTCAACTGAGCTGCCTACCCTGCCTATTCAGTGGAACTGAGCTTCCTATTCTGCCTAGTGCTTGTTTATTGACTACTGAGTTGCCTACTCTGCCTATTCAGTGGGAACTGCTCGTTAGCCGCCATTCTGCCTACTACATGTTCATTGGCTGGCATGAACTCGGTCCCTCCAGCAGTAGAGGCAAGTGCACTAACCACTTAGCTAATCACGCTCTACATTGGCTACTTGGATGGGTTTTTCGAAAAATCTGTCCTGTAAAATAACGATGTCCAGGTAGGTGGGCGTCGTCCCAGGTTAACCTTGTGGTTAACCTTTTTTCAAAGTTATGTTACCTTTATTCTTCAGTGGATTGCTTTCATATTTGGTAGGGATGAAGAAAAGGACCAGTAGGTGTTTCCCATGCAAAAGAGGCAACTCTCACTTTCTTTATTATTTAAAAAACCCATTCATAATGCCTTTAGGCGTTTTTTCTTTTTTTACAGAAAAAAAAAATTGTTCACGGAGTTGCTCCCGTTTAGAAAGAGACTGAAAACCAGAGAAGCGAAGTCATGTTTCCAACAGAACTCACTTGACCTTGGACAAGTAAATACAAATTTGCTCGACTGAGCAATCGATGCTGGGTTTATACCTCAATGAAACCTTATGGTTATGCAGTGGTATCAATATCAACCCTCTGCGTTATTGGACCTTCAGCTTAAGCTTAATTGATCTCGGGCTTATAATGGGGTCTCAGGTTGATGATTCAAGCAACAATCATAGCCCCATCATGTGAAAATCTCCATGTACATGTATTAGGCAATCAGTATAATTACACCAGATTTACATATTTATGGCATCAACTTGCTTTGATATGTAAAGGAAATAGACATTGAATTAAATTAAGTAAATTAAACGTTTTTTTCTACCTATAACAAGCATAGTAGTTATGTTCACTAATAAACAAACAAGTAGTCTACTTACATTCACTGAAATAAATTTCTGTTTATTCTAAAACATCCTAAATACACATTTGCAATCAAAATGGCTGCTATATTTTCCCGCCAATTTCACCTGACAAAGGATAGAGCTGCCTACTGTGCCTATTAATTACATAAAGTAAACTCAGCTGGAGCTGCCTACTCTGCCTATTGCAGAAAATAAAATACGCTTGAGTTGCCTACCCTGCCTACAGGAAAAAGTAAATTAAGTTTAAGCTGCCTTTTTTGCGTACTGCAAGAAGTAAAATAAAGTTAGAGCTATCTACTCTGCCTCCTGCAGAAAATTAAATAAGTTTGAGTTGCCTTCTCTGCCTATAGTAAAAAATAAATTAAGTTGGAGTTGCCTACTCTGCCTGTTGTACAAAACAAACTTACTTTGAGCTGCCTACTGGTTGCCTGTTCTGCCCATAGGCAGCAAGAAGGGCAACAAATAGGCAGCTCTTGCCTACTGGAGCTGCCTACAAATTAAATGTAAAACAGTAGGCCACCCATAGACAGTCTCCTTTTCTTTTATCATATGGGAGGGTTCACTGGGTGAAAAGAACTCCTGCTGCAGCCCTTCAGTTTTTGTAATTCTGTTTTGTAGGATAATTGTGGCTTGGTGCAAAATCAAGACATCACTTGATTCCAAATCTTTGAACTTGTCAGAGAGGTCTGTGTTGCAGTCTTCTAATTCAGGATTTTTCCAGCTTACATATTTTGACATGGGATTTCAGCCCTTATAACATTTAACAGAAGATCCAACCCCTAGAATAAACATCAGTCCTGGACAAATCTATTATATGCTTTTTATGTACATTGTTTTAAACTTATGTTTACCAATGGATACATTATTTACTCTTTTTAATTTCTATTAAGCGTGACCTCAAAAATGATAATTCAAATAGATATCTTTTTCAGTTTTAATCTTTCCTTTCAGTATTCTTTAAACTGGCTTAAGCTTTCTCTAACTTGCTTTGCAAGACAGGGTTTTAAATACATTATTCTTTCTTTCAACAGTATAAGTGGCAAGACAACTTTTTTTCTTAATGACTCATTGCTACATCAGCAACAAAATATCCCTTTAAATTTAAGTTACAATATAGGGATATAATGCAGCAAACTGCACACATAGCTGTTAACCAAATATAGTAGGTAACTTTGCTCCCCTATTTAATTGCACGAAGGTGAGTTGGTCCACCGACTCAATGACAGCTCCCTCCTCAATCTGTTTCAGACGGTTGACACCTGACTATGAATGTCTGTATGTGGTTGGGCCAATTGTGGTTCTGTTTGTGGTATTCTTGTCTTCAGATTGCCATTGAGCTTTTTGCTTTGTTTCTTCACAGTGTTTAAAATTATATGTACTTCACTGTGATGTTTCACTGATGCCGTACAGGACCCCTATGCGAACCGAACATTATGTTTATAATTTGGGGCTGCATCAGAATCAATTGTGATGAGGTTTTTCATAAAAATGGTTGAAGCCCACAGTAGTTTTTCAACTGATAGTTCCAAGGTTGCTCTTCTGTTGCAGTTCTATGTTTATGCATCGATGGTTTCATAGGTAACATTTGCTTTGTCATTGTTTTTCCTCATCTCTCCTTCTTTTGAAGTCTAGGGAAGGAAGGCTGTGCTTCGTAATTGTGGCATTGCCCGGGTATCTTCACATATGACTTTCTAAAAATTGTGGATATCTTCTGGCTATTAAAGCCCCTTGTGGCTCTGTTTCTGTCTCATAACTATAATGTTTGAATTGTGGATAGCTTCTGGCTACTAGAAGCTGCTACTGGCTATATAGCCACTAGTGGCTGACATAGCTGGTCGCGACATATACTTGTGGCAATATTGCAGCAATAGAGCTACTGGCCGTTATCATTGGTTACTTACTGGCTAGAAGTTGTGTCTACTAAATTTTAAAGCGGCTTAATTGCAGCTACAAAGCGACTTTAAAGCCGCTACATTTTCATTTCTGTAAGGGTTAGGAAAATATGTGGAAATTCTGAAGCCCACCCATTTTTGACACTAAATTAGAACTCAGGGGTCCCATGTCAGAGGTATGGAATAGGACATAAAATTTTCAAAATTATCTAATACCCGGAAGTAATCCTGCCACCCTGTTCAGAGGAAAACATGTATAGGTGCATATTGTATGATTACACGTGCCTTTTATTTCTATATTTTGTTTCAATTAATTTATTGACAACTTTACATAGTTTCAAATTTTCCCGCCACAAGTTCTGTCGGTGTCATAGTAAATACTGTCAAGCCAATTTATCCGGGTCATTATTTCTTATTTATTGTTCAGTCTGTAAATTAAAACTTAAATTCTGTAGCAAATCAAATCATTCCTGGAAAACAGAGGTTGATAAATGAAATTTTTCTACTGTCGTTTGTCATAGGCGATCGGTACATGGAGTGAAAAATATGACTTAATACGACCTTTCTACACAAATGTACACCATACCTTAACTTAAAGCCCTATATGTGTACTTCCAGATGAGGTATGATGTAGGCTTCTGGGGTGGTGCACATGCCTGGAAAAGGTACCTTATGAACAGTACCTGGAATTCCATATTGCTATTCTATATCTGAGCTTTGAAGCCATCTGTTACAATAATGAATGCGTAAAGTCATTTATTTCTCTTACATGGAGTTATATAAAAGTATACAAACATAATTTCTACCATTTTTAAGAAATTTAAAACAATAAAAACAGAGACTACATATACTGTTGCATGGGAAAAGGTACCGTTTTTACAAAAAATGCGTTTTTCATCAATGCAGTATAAATTTTGTTACCATTTACTTGTATTGAAGACAGTTTCAACATGTTAAATATCTAACAATTAACCTTTTATTATTTGGTAACTAATTAGGCATGTTGTGGGCATCAGTGGTGGTATTAATGCCATAAAAAAGGTGCCTTATGCACAGAATCCAAAATATCCACTGCACAAACATTACAGTTGGTTTTATATCATAATATGGATCCTGGCCATCTAAATAGGACACTTGATTAGTGAATCAGCAAATACAAATAAATTTACTTAAACAATCAAAATAAAAGGATGAAACCAATGAAATATGTGATATAAGATGTTACTGTCGGGAAAAAAGGTGCCTTTTCAGATACCATATAAAAGCTTTCTAGTTAGAATGCCATATGCATACAATAATTAAGCTATCATAATAAACCAAAGTTTCAATTGAAAAGGTTTAACTTTTTTCATTGAAAGAAAATTAAAACAACAAAAAGAAAAATGATAATTCTAACAGGTTGTGAACTGACATTTGCATTTGTATACCCAGTCAATTGCCACCGCATGCCATCTTTCAAATGGGGCACATGCCATCTTTCAAATGGGGCGCTCTGTAAATCCTGTATCAATGTGTTATAAAATTAACCTCTTGTAACCGCTAATATTGTTTTATCCATTGTTCACCTTATATAATGTGTGAAAGGCTGTTATGGCATTTGTCTTTTCCTTCACAGGGGCATATAATGGTGCACATTAGTCCATCTGATTGACACATGCAAAATGAAGGCGTTCCCTTGATGATGAAATAATATCTTCAATAAAAACTTCTTTAGATACTTCAATATCTTCTACCAACTTCTTATTCAGTTCATTTTGACATTTGTCATCGTCTTGGCAAGGACAAATTTCAGCACATGGTAAACTATTAGTTCAATATACACAGTTGCTGGCGCAGATGTTACGAGCTTTGCAAGAGCAAACAAGTTCTCTCAGTACCTCATCACTGACTGGACCATAAAAAAAAAAAAAAAAAAAAAAAAAAAAAAAAAAAAAAAAAAAAAAAACAAACAGGTATAATGGTATCGTTTTCTACCTTCCATCCATGACCAACTGAACAGGGAATGTGTGGCACAGACTGATGGGCATGTATCCACATTTTGGCTCGCCAAGATGCTCCGAGAAGATGTTGTTCAAAACTAGCTTCCGATGGGGACAGTTTTTAAAGTGCTGTTTCCATTGTAGTAGCTACTCTGAAACGCAGATCATTTAGACTACTATGATGTTTTCCTGCTTTATGTTCTGGGTCATATCCCGGGGTCATATAGACGCAATTAAGTTTCGTCCAGCACGGAGAGCTCCTTGTTCATCGCTGCCATACAGCTCTGAGAGATCTGTAAACTTATTGATTCCTATGTCTTGAACCATTTTCAATACTGGCTTCTTTCCTACTCCAAATAATGCTGAGGTAGAATCACCTGTAAGGGCATATATGGCAGGGAGGACCAAACAGAACAACAGCCCAAGAGACTTGGAAATATTATGAATGAGAATGAAACGTCTCTGATCAGCTGTCTTTGTGACTCTTCCTGTCTCAATCCAAAATCCTGAAACATGTTTCTTTTGGGGAAAATAATATAAATCCAGCACAATAACATCTGTATCTGGTGTTTTGATCACTATTCTACCATCATCACCCATGAATTTCAAGTCTGCATCCATTGCATGCAAGATCATTTGTGTATCGGCCTCTTCATGTCTTGATACTAAGGACTCTGACTTGGTCCTTCCTTTTGAAGATAGACATACAACAGTTTTACCATCCGCAAAACCACCTACTATCACCAGCTTTCTCTCATGGTGGGATTGTAGGGCTTGTGATTCACATGCTCTTTCTGTGATAAACTGGGAGAGGAACTAGTTGAGTGCCACCTTATTTTCAGGTAAAGACATGCTTTTTTTTCCAAGGCGGTATTGATCTTCCGGCTATCACTTGACACTGGCACTTTGAGTCTTTCCTCTCCTGCAGATTTTACAGACTCTTTATTATCATATCTACCACACATCAACAAGTGTCCGCATCTCTGAAGCAGTGAAGAAGTATAACCATGCAAACATTTGCTTGTTGCTGAAATGAGGCGTGTTTATCACCTGGCATATTTGCAAAACGGCCATTGCATCATGTAAATAGATAGCAGATGATACTACTTGCTTCGGAAGCAACTTTACACCAGGCCAATGTTCTTCCAGCTTGTGTAGCAATTCAGCATTTGTGTTTTTTTTTCTCATAGAACCGTCTTCGTGGAAAAGGGAAGTAGAACAGATGTGACAGGCTGTGTGGGCTCACTCTTTATCGAAACTTCTTCTCTGGTCTTTGATAGTGTAAGAGCTCTTCGAAAAACAAGTTTCGAGCTTATTGTCATATCACTTGCCTTTCCCTGTGTGATGACTGGTGTTTTCGTCTTCACATCAGAGAATGTATTCAGGCCAGATCTTGTAACAGGAGCCTAAAAACTTGTTTTCTATTCCGTTGATAGTGTTTCTTTCACAAAAGTCACAAATTCTTTCTTCAGTTTTGACTGCTGATAGAAGAGATTGCTGTACATCTTGTAGAGCATGTAGTCCTGACGAAATGTTCAGCAAGATTCCTTCTGGGTGTGAATCAGCATCAAATGGATAAGCAGTGTTGAAACTTCAATACTGCTTATAAAGAGTCTCAATAAAACCAAGACTTCCATTTTCTAATCCGCAGTGTGTTCTTTGTTTCAAAAGGCAATCTTTTTGACGTTTATTTTACTACACTGCAGCTGGTGTTAATGCCGTGAGGCGGCGGTAGAACATCACCCCATACATCACCACAGTGCAGATTATACTTCATTTCCTTTGGGGTCATTGGGCTCATTGTGGTATATTTGAAAATGGAGTTCTGCTCATATATATGCTAGAGGGTGTAAGTAGTGTTGCAAACTTCATTACTGCTTATGAAGAGTCAATAAAACCGAGACTCCTATTTTCTAATCTGTAATGTGTTCTTTGTTTCTAAAGGCAATCTTTTTTGACGTTTATTTTGGACATGCTTTCTCATGGCAGCTGGTTGTGCCTGCTGATGTATTTCTGTGTGTTTTTCAGTTTGTCCATTTCTAATCCGCATATGGGATGCATAATTTCCAAGGATATGGCGTGTCACAGACCATCATACCAGAGCAGGCTGCTTTCGTATCACTGTCACCCTTGGAATTGCTGATAACAGTTGCTTCTGTCCCCATGTCTCTCCATATGCCGTTGTATTTGCCAGGAGAACATCGAACAGAGAGGTTCCTTCTCCTAAATGTCTCTTGAACATAGTCTGGAAGCTACAACATATCTAGGAGGTATAGTGAGCTCCATTGGAAATAGTTAATCCTGTTAGCCACAAAAATCTATGGCATCATCTTGGCAGTAGTGTAAAGATGGAGGTCCCATAACCCATCTCGTTCTGCACTATTTGTAAGCAGGAAAACTTTGCAGCTCCCGGGAACGTACACCAGTATTTGAAGTTGGTGAAACAGAGCTTCCCCATTCATTAAACTTTCCGAACAATGGTGCTAGATGTTGACTGATTGATTTATCCAAATCATGTGCTGTTCTCTGTCTGGTTTGCAAATCTGACTGCAAAGCCTCATATGTATCCTTCAGTTGTTGCCAGAAACTTTCAGGGATTTCCACTTCAACACATCCTTTTCATATTTGCAGTTGATACCAATGAATAAATGCTGCTAACCAAAGTTGAAACATGAAATTTCCAGATCAGAAGATGGGATATATGTGCCTGATGGAATCATGCATTTTCAGTGATGGCAGACAATCCATACACAAGGGGGATGACAACGTTGACATTAAAACCGAAACAACTAATGGGAAAAACACATTTCATTCTATGGCTAAAGTGTTTTTTTTTTCAAAATCAAGAAGTTAATAAACAAACTCAGATAGTGTTCATATTCCTGTTGGTAGTGATGTCTGTTAAATTAACTGAGACAGAATGTGTCAAATTAACACAGACATTACCTTTCGAGACACTGAAACAGGGTCCAGAGCCAAATCCAAAAACAAATGCAAATTAGATTGTTTACATTCTCAAGAGTTTCTGCTGCTGCTTAATTGATAAATGGATGTAATGCTCTATTAAACAAACAAGAGGGTATAGTTTTTACCATTTGATTCTGAATACATTTTCTGATACTACAATGAAAGATAAAATTCTGCACGACTTCAACATTATTTTCTGACGCATGTAATTAAAAAGATATTTGTGTTAAATAAATATATAGTTTAATCAAGTTTTTCATTAAATATGGTAAATATGCCATAAACTACAGTTTAGACAGTTTGTTATTATGCATTAGCCTCATTATGAGTGAAAATGGCAAGGAAAATTATGTAGGGTATAAATTACCAAATTTGGTAATGTGGCTCACAGTGACCTACTTCCGAGCCATTTCTATGGTAACTGCACCACCTGGGAAGCCTACATCATATCTCATTCAACTCTAGAGATATCAAGCTTTAAAACGATATATAACAACCTTTTGTGTAGAAACATCGTATTAAACTCAATATTCTGATGACTTTCAGCTTCTGTGCCGATCGCCTATCAGTCTTTACCAGAATCAGTTCAGAAGCGATGAAATCAAATGATGGGGGTAGGGGTTAAACTGCTTACTGTTTAATACTAGATTAATAATTCATACAAAAACATGAGTTTTGAGCAGGCCATGATACCTGGTGTGTTGTTTAAATTAAACTCAAGTAAGAAATATCACTATAGTAATTTTCAGGAACTTCTATTACCTCTCAGTACACCATTTTTAGACCTAATATTGACCCTTTGACCCCTAAAATTGCCTTTAATTTTTAAATTATGCTTCTTTTTGTATCTAAATAAATAGTCTTGCTTGTAATGAGTTAAGGTCAATCTAAATATACATTTTGTATGCATACTAGAACAACCAGAAGACAATTTAGGCTTCAAAGGCAGACTTTTAGTATTTGGCGGCCATGTTGGCGGCCATATTGGATTTCTTGGCTCGCCATCATTTATGCCAATTTATGCCGGCAGTTTCAGAAACTACAGACAATAGGAAACATTTTGATATATGACACATCTTGTTGTACTTGGGGGTCCGGGTTACCCCTAGAAAGAGTGGCCAGTTTCACTCATTGTCACCCTACCACAAGGAAATTTCGTTGTATGTATGCTGTGGCTCGATTGTAACCAATCGACCCAAAGAGACGGACAATCTAGCAAATATGTCCATCGCCACAGGGAGATCACTACGCCCAGCAAGTAGTTGTTCCCCTTTCACAGAAGGGTTGGTTCTTATATCAGAGAAGCATATCCTTTCCTGCTGAGGTGGTCTCCTTTGAAAAGGCAGGCAGTGTAAATTGCTTTCTCTTTTAGGGATATATCAAAAGATGTCGCTACTTTCAATGGGAGACAGTTTTGAGCTTAAGTAGACAGGAATACCATTCCAGAGCTTGAACCCTTTCAAAACAAAACCCAAAGAGGAAGAACTTCTCGCAAATGAAATAATTTGCTCCTTCTAGGAAACTCCTAAGAATTTACTACCAAAGGGAGTTAATTCTTTAAGAAAAGCCTCCAGTGAGAAGGGTGGTTAATATTTCCTAAGCTTCGAGTGACAGCGCCTACTCGATGACACATCTTCTTTGGCCGCAGTTTCGCATCCAATTTGCACTTTCGATTATTCAAGGAATGAACAGCTTTGAAGGTAATGACTTGCAGCGATTTATTTAATTCTTGTTGATTAAAGTTTGCAATTTGGCATGTAATCGGATTTGAAACCCCTTGAACATTACAACATTAGAATTAAGTTTGTTTTTTGCTTTGTCGGTGATAACTTTCTTGTTGGATGGGGAATTAATGTTAGGTTAAATAAATGGCACCCGCCATGCGCAAATGTCTTCGGGCGTTGCGGACAGCAAATGCCTGGATCAGACTGCGCATTCGCGCAGTCTGATCAGGGTCTTTGCTGTCTGCTAACAGAATCACTGGACACTATAGGTTGTGTGAATAGAGATCAAATGCCCAGATGAGACTGCGCATACATGGGATGGGCATTTTGCGCATGTGCAAAGACATCTTTTCGCTTGTCACGGCTCAATGATATTGGATTTGAAATGAGAAATCAACAACAAAGATGAAGGTACATCTGAACAGAGTTGTGTAATAATTTTAATAATTCCCTCGAGGTCCTGTCCCACTTTATTTTTCAAAGGCCTTCTTTAAATAATATATTGCTACAAGGTTTTCAAGATCATTTGATGTGATGATTTGACACGCTTTACTTTTAACAAATTGACGATATGTTTCTTATTTTCCCAGAAAATTGGTTTTGAGATTTGCTGCAAATCTGCAAATGGTCCTACATGAAATCTAAAAGCGTATTTTCTCGCGAGAGAGAGAAAAAAACAAAACATTTAAAATGTCGTCTGCTGAAAGTTTTACTTAGCATGCTAGGCATTTAAATGATAGAAAACAGTTGTGTAAACAACATGTCGCAAATCAAAGGGCTGAAAGTACTTAGCGACGGTCCTAATCGAATTGCATTCTGTGCAGATCTCTCTGAATGTGAAATACAGTTGACTGTCGTTATCCCAAACTCTGATAACTCAAGCAGCTCTTAAGTCAAACTAAAGTTATTTAGAATGGAAAGCTCGTTCCGGTTTTAGTCTGTATTTGTCCTTGTTTTCAGGACGCAGTCATCTTTAGAAACAAGAATAGACGGAAAAGTCAAAGACCATTGATACGGCGGCCGTGTATATTAACACGGCTGCCGGGTGTATAAGGTGTCGGACAACCGGCAGACGGGTGAATAACCAATGGCTGCTGTCATGGCGGCCGTATATGAAACATGAATTTTGACCAGTAGCTCGATTACTACATGGAATATTTGATGAAATTTTACAAACGCATAGATACTATAAGTTGCATATTCTGTTTTTTAGCTGTCTGCTCTTGATATCTGTAGAAAGAAAATCAGTTTTGGCCATAGTTCCATTAATGGAATATCTTAATCCGTTGTCGACTGAATAGACCCCCACACTATATACTGGAAGAGTCCATTTTCAGTTTTAGGTACGCCTTTGTTTTTTTTTCTGTTCCATAATTATTTTCGTTACATAGTGTGTCCTTTTTTTATCATGTTTACGGTAGTAAAACCCATTACTCATTCTGAGACTGGATCGACTAGAAAGCATGCTATCGGAAAAAGGAGAGTAGGGCCGGGGAATATTAGCCACCTTTCAAAAACACTTTCCTTTAGAACCTTTGTGTAATATTTCTAAAGTCTCGATGAGCTAAAACATTGCAAAGCTACGTCGAATGCACATGAAGAGACAGAATTTTGGTACTTGTTATCTCCGAGAGCCGGTACAGTGGCTGGTTTAAATGTGAAGGTCATTATGGGATGTATGGGACAGTCAAACAGATTCATTCATCGGTGTTAAATATCTCGACTTGGACATACTCTTTGAATGAATTCCCATCCTTTAACAATACAAGTGACATTCATTTACCTTTTTTCTATTCCCAGTATATCCCAAATAATAATAAGGACATGCTTTGAAAAACAAAATGGATGTCCAAGACTGACACAAGAGAAATTGTGCTCGTAGACAGCCTGGTAACGACAAGCTTTGTCGCATAAGGACATTACTGGATGCATTTTCTAAGGTCAAGTTTACATACTATGGCGTAGTCAGCTTATAAAAAGAATGATAGCATTTAAGAACAGACTTACGTTGAAGTAGTATTTCCGGCAATACCGGCAAAAATATATTAACGGTGTGGGAAGGAGCCACTGCGCAAAATGGCTGTGTGCATGATGTTCAGATTTATACCAGCAAACACGGGGGAGCAGAACGGGTGCTCGAGTGGTACAAGATCTGACAAACAAATAGAAAGGAAAACCTTACATGTGTATATGGATTTTTTAAAATAAATTTCCGAGCCCTGCTTTGATTGGAAGCCCTCGTGGTGATCGTATTTACTGTCTTTTGCAAAAGCTACTCACATTTTTTCAGCAAAAAATTTCAGAATATTGTATATTGAATCTGCTAAAACAGTTAACGAAATGACCCTTAACGAGCTCGTTAAGCTAACGACGCTTTGAACAACTGGGCCCAGGATGTTAAGGTTAAATGAAACCGGTCTTAAGTCCCCGCTCAGAACCATTTTCCCAGCCTACACTTAGAGACAAGCGACCCACCAGTGCTGTCAGTGCTTTGATTTTAAACCATAATGTATTACTATATTTATAATGTTACTCACCTGTGTGAAATATCTGTGCCATCGCCTTAAATGATACACTTTTGTTCAACAATATATATATATATATATATATATATATATATATATATATATGTGTGTGTGTGTGTGTGTGTGTGTGTGTGTGTGTGTGTGTGTGTGTGTGTGTTTCTTACGTTATTACACGTAAATGAAATTGATATTTCTGTGTCATCGCCCTAAATGAGACGCTTTTGTTCAAACATAATATTTTGATATGTTTCTTATGTTAACACATCTATGTGAAATATATATTTCTGTACCATCACCATAAATGAGACTTGTTCAGCTATAATGCATTAATACGTGTCTTATGTGAAATGTATATCACTCTTAACATCGCCCGAACATCACGAAAACACACCTATGTCGTTTTGACCCCCTTAAGCCCCACGTTTATGCAGTAAAACGGGGGTTTACAAGGGTCAACATTAATTTTCTTATTTCTGCTCAAAAACATTGATTGTGGGTTCTCGTTAGAACAGCCTCATCCAGGTGGTTCTAACAAGTACCCACAATCTACGTATGTTATGAGAAGAAATATGTGACTACATATTTCTGCTCGGCTTCACTGATTCGTTTTGCTTCATATTCGCCAGCACCCTTTCTTATGAAGCCTCGCCACTTTGTTCGATCCTGTGCAATCTGTTCCCCCTACTCTGCTGGTTTGTTGAAGCCTTAATGGGAGACTTTGAGGATGTCCTTGTATCGCTTCTTCTGACCACCATGGGAGCGTTTTCCTATTTGTAGTTCTTCATTTAGGATTTTCTTTGGCAGACGTTCATAAGGCATTCTGGTGACATGGCCTGTCCATCTTAACTGTGTCACTTTCAGAAGAGTATGCACACTCTGCATCCCTGCCCTTTTTCAGGACTACTGTGTCTGGAATCCTGTCTTCAGAAGTTTTCTAAGATAGATTGTATGGAAGTGGTTCAGTCTTTTGGCATGCCGTTGGTAAACGTGTGCAGCGGAAAGCCAGAGCTAAGACATAACCAACAGAGCGTTCTTCCTCAGATCTCTTCTCTTGTTCTATCTGCAACAGGCAGTTCAGATCTAAGATTGGTCTCATCAGCCATCCTAGAACACACAAATAATAACAATTCACGCATTTAATTAGGATGGTAATTGTCAGTAAAGACAGAAGAACTTATATATATATATATATATATATATATATATATATATATATATATATATATATATATATATATATATATATATATATATATATATATAAATATATATATATATATATATATTTTTTTTTTTTTTTACTTATTTCTCCACGCAGCCTTACGTTGCGGGCACTCAGTAAAATCGCACCTGTTCTGTTCGTAGCTGTCTTCTACCGTATCCCATGCTTTTGTTACCGAACAGCGAAGTTTAAGATCAGTCTGCGCAGGCTGAACTAGGACTTTGCTGTTCGGATATGGTATAAGGGTCCTTTTTCCCACACTACGCACCATTTATATCACTTTTTAAAGTAAGTCAGTTGACTGATTCATTTTCCGGACTTATTAATACAATTTCGAAATACAGACTATGTGATGATGTAGTACTATTCATCGATGCTTCGGATCAGTTTGTTTCCTCCAGACTCGATGACCTTCAGCCGTGCTGTCCGTCTGGAAGTATGTGTCAGAAACATGTAAAAACGGCTAAGTTGCTGTGCACCATGTTGTTATTCCAGTCAAAATTCAAAAGGTTGAATGTTGTTCATAAAGTTGGCATGCTGAGTAAAAAAATCAGCAGACGATCGTCACGAAAACATGCCTATATAATTTTGACCCCCTGAAACCCCACTTTTATATAGTAAAACTGGGGTTTACAGGGGTATACATTATTTTAATTATTTCTGCTCAACAACATAGATTGTGGGTACTCGTTAGAACCGCCTCTGCGAGGCGGTTCTAACGAGTACCCACAATCTATGTTTTGAGCAGAAATATGAAAAATATTTGAATTTTATTGTCTGAAAATTTTCAATTTTTCGGTGATTAACTTTTCAGTATATTTGAATAGGCGTGTTTTCGTAATGATTCTGTAATATGTTTCCTATTTTCACCAGAAAATAGGCTTTGGCATGTTATGCAAATTGTCTCCTTTTCAAACGTAAAATAGTAAATGAAAACTGAAACATAAGCTATTAAAACTTGTACTTGTGTTAAATTTTAAAAGATTTGCCAAGAAACATTAAATGGTTTTCTATCACTTGATTTTGAATTGTGGCATTTCAAACCTTTTAAGGGTATGTGCTTGCAAAGCAAACAGACGACAACACATATTCCATCGCACTTTTTTGACGTGTATTGACCCGAAAAAAATGTTATATAAGGTCACAGACGCCTAAATTTTACAGAGCACTGGACAGGCTTCCACAATAAATAGTTCCCATTCTTATAGGTTTCTGACGTGTTTTGTGCTTGCTTAAACCCATTAATTGTAGACTGAATGAACTACCCCACACTATTACTAGAAGATTCTTTTTTTTTTTTCGATTTTAGGTAAATCAGGCTATATGATTTTGATATCCCGAGAGAAAAATGGTTGAACTATTTACAAACAGTGGAGACCCTGATCAGAGGCCGCATTCTGTGGCGTCTGATTTGGATCTGCACTGTTTGCCAATTACCCTTTTAGGGGTCTCCAGACTACAATGCGTTAATGATAGATTTAGTCAAAATGTATAATTCAGGCAGTTCTGCAGTAGATGGTTTGTAATTGCTTTGAATATGAAAGTAGAAAAGTCATCTAGGGTTCAAATTAACCCCAGGCATGCCGTGGCCTCATACAAGATCAGTGTCAGCCACTTAGAAGAGTTGAAAGTTCATTACGTGTAATATAATCTACCATTTCGTTTCTAGTTTTTAGATTTTAGAGGGACTGATATCTGGCAAGTACCAAGTATTGACCATTTGAACATAAAAAAAAAGAAAAAAAAAACAAACAAACTCAACAACAACAATAACAACACACACACATTCTGCGGCGTCTGATCTGGATCTGCACTGTTGGCCAGTTACCCTTTTGGTGGTCTCCAGACAAAAAAGTTGTAATACTACAGCACCAAGAAGTATCTTTTAAAAAGATAATGGTCGTAGGTAAAAAGGCTTGGTATATATAAAAGATGTTATAAGTTCTGAGCTCTGCTTCTTGGTTTTCGTTTTGGCTGCGAGTAGGCGTATATCAAGTTGCAGCATCTATACAGATGCTGCCATGATAGCGAATATATAGACAGCAGCTAGATACTTTTATTTTTGTAAGGGCGTCCCATTTTGATTTAGTTAAGATGTATTGTAATGTCAGGCGGATTTAATTTTCGTTTGGGCGAATTTCGAACGCAGTTTCATTGTACGAGAGACTAAAAGAGCCATACAGTGTTTTTATAATACAGCTTTTCGTTTGGTTAATAAATACTGCATTATATAATCTATGGTGATTTGAAATAGTGCGTGATTTGATATAAAATGAGTGCACTACCACATTAAAAAAATGGTTATCAGAATTTTAAAAGGAGAATTGTACGGTATAGATTTGAATCCATATTTTCCTCTGCAAACCTAAATGTTAATACATGTACATCTTCGATACACAAGTGGTACATGATATTCAGAATGAATAAAGTGAACTGGCACCACTCCGTGTCACGGTGACATATGTCAACGTGCCTCTGTCCTACAAAAATTAATTGATTGACTGAAGAGTTGGCATGGAATAATCAGGACAGTCGTTGTCCGCTTAAAGCGCTCAGCAAAACTATAGCAGACGACATTCGATTTTTTATTGTTTGTCAGAGAAAATAAGACCTGGTATTTAAAGTGAATCGTCTGCCAGGCAGAGTCTTATTTTCTTATTTTCATTGGAAAATACTTAGAAAAAATGTCGCCTGTTGCAGGTGTAATTAACGCTTTGAGGTTAAAAAATCACTAGGTACTGGAGAAGAAATAACGGTCCTGATCAGACGGTGCGAATAGACAAGCTGATTTGAACCTTCAATATCGATACATACGAATATGTATGGCCCTTTTTCTCGCAACGCGGCTCGATTAATTTCGATCATACAACCCTGATTTCAATAAAATTAATTACAATTGCACATCAATGCCGCCCACGATACAATAGGCCTGTCATCAAACAAGTTTGCAATACATCCAGAAAAAGACTACCACGTGTTACAGACACAATAACGAGCAAATTCAGCGAAGTTATATCGTCTACCTTTTAAAAATCCTCCAGGTCAAACACCCACAAAAAAGTAAAAAAAAAAAAAAAAAAAAAAAATCTAATGACAATCACATACTCAGACCATGTCCAAAGCATCTGCAAAGTTTCCGGTCGATCAATCAAAAACTCTTTTAGAAGTTGTGCACATAAGGTATGAACATCATGCAGCAGATACTAAGTAACACAAAACTCCTGAATAACGACTAGGTGGAAAACTCCGAAAAAGTGGAAAAAAAAAATAAATGATTCAGTTTCAGACAAAATCAATAATGTCTCCAGAGTTTCAAATCAATCAGTCAATTACTATAAGAGAAGTTGCGCACACAAGGTAATCTTCACACACACTAAGTAACATAAAATCCTCAAAAGAAGGCTAAGTCGAGAACATGGAAAAAGTGAGAAAAAGTATCAAATGAAAATACATCAATCATGAGCATAGCTAAAGTTTCAAAACAATACGACGACGACGACGACGATGACAACAACAACAACGACAAACAACGACAAATAGTTAATTCATAAATTTATAAAATTATTCTGAGGATTATATCCAAAAAAGGGTAAGAGAAAAGTCCAGGGAATGCCAAAATCGCAAACCGCAGCCCTTCCCAGACACTAAGAGGAAGAGGTAACCGACAAAACAAACAAGCACAAATCGAACAAACGTACGAAAATCACTAAGATTAGCTCTCTCTTCCCTAAGCGAGGTAATCGCAATGCTAAAAGGACGGAAAAACACAAGAACAAAATAACAGAAGCTAAAACATAAAACAAATCGCCTCGTAGTATAAACCACAAAGCAACAAAGAGTAAGACTAACACCCGGACCACCGCCTTAGAACAGTCAATAGAGTAAACCACATGCATTTTCTCGGACCATCAAGACAGTACAAGTAAAGTTTAAAAGAGATCAGTTAGAATTGTAGGAGGAGTTGCGCACACAAAGTACGCTCGTACCCACCCGTCATATGCTATAGAACCAGAGTGTGACTAAGTTCACAATGCGAAAGAAGTAATAAAATTAATCTACGGATTATATCCGAACTACAGTAGAACTTTAATGGCTCGAACCCGATGGCTCGTTTACCCTGGATGAGTCGAACACGTTCTTGAGTCCGCAGGGATTTCCTCCAAATACGATATACGGATAATTTAGGGAGATATTCTCCTTTTATTTTGCAAATGTATTCTGTGTGCACTCACTAGAATCGCCTCGATGAGGCGATTCTAATAAGTACACACAACATACATTTATAATATAGAACACCGAAAAGATATCCCACAATTATTTCCATTATGCCTCCTGGTATGGCACTAATAGTAACCCTCCGTGGCTCGAACGACCCCTGTCTCGAACAAATTTTCATGGCCCCAAAGGGGTTCGAGCCATCGAAGTTCGACTGTACATGCACAATTCACTTAAAATGTAGAAAGTCCCTGTAGCAGGGGTCGTGCATTAGAGACAGAGCCACTATTGGTAAATTCGAGTAACTGACAATTTACGCACACAGAAGCAGATTTACGTCTTTAGGTATTATCAGTTGTCTTCCATCTATTTCAATATATCATGAAAATGTGGATGGCAAGCAGACGTGGAGTAAACTTAAAACTTACAGGGAATGTCAGTGTTACAAAAAAAAAAAAAAAAAAAAAAACAACAAAAAAAAAAAAAACAACAACAACTTTTCCTGGAAAACTGAGCATGGATCTCTATCAAAGTTTGTCTTCCTATTTATACAAATAGAATTAAAAGGACATTTTTTTACAGAAAATAATTTATTATATAGGTATCAGACAACTGGTGACGTCACATTGTTACGGTGCTCTGAAAAGTAGCCCTAAATAAAAATAGTCTAAAGAGTAAATGGTGTAGACAGGGTTAGGTAAAGTATTTGCATTGCTCTATTTACATGAGGCATTAGAAATGCTCTGCTGAAGAAGAGTCCAGGGTCCAGTTGTTTAAAGCATCGTTAGTGGTAAAAATGTTAACTGTTCTAGTCATTACAATATCTATTTTCTACAATATCTATTATCAATTTTCTAACGTTTACCATTGTAGCACGTGGAGAAATTACCATTTCAACCCTGTTGACCGGTACAGATACCTATGCAAACAGTGTAGATCTCAAATTAGATGGCCTATAAATAGCCATTTAATCAGGATCTCCAAAGCTTGCCATCTTGGTAATGATCATTGACTAAATCCCTAATTAGAAAGAATGGACGTATCCGAATTCAAAGATGGAAGTGGTCATTTCAGAAACTCAGTGATGGAAGGGTTTATAGGGATGTCTCCCCACTTGTATCTATTCCACTTATAGTGAAGCGCACACAGAACTTACAATGTGCCGTGTAGACAAGAAGAAATACATATGTTGGAAGAAAGGATGGATGCCTCCGCTCTTTACATATTTGTTAACCTTTTCATCCCTGGGTTTCTGAAGTGATCATGTCCATCATTGAATTTTGACAGGTCTTGTTGCAAAAAGGGGTTTCAGTAAAAAAATAAATAATGGCAAACAGTGTAGATCCTAGTGAGACGTTACGAGCCGTCTTATCTGGATCTGCACCGTTTGCAAATATATCTGCATTGGCTTGTAGGGATGAACGGGTTTAACCCTTATTTGTTCGACAAGACAAAATTACATGAGCCCTAGTGTCAGAACATGTGCGCCCAGCCATTATGTTTCTACGGAACCATATGGCGAGACGTTTCTAATTAATATCCACAAGGTATGTTTTCATGGAGATTTAAAAAAAATATTGACTTGATAGCCCTCTTGTCAAACGCTAGGGGATGCGCAGTAACCATAGTATATGTTTTCTTGGAGAGATAAGAAAAAAAAAATACTGTACTTAATAGCACTCTTATCAAAAGCTATGGAATGCACTGGTTGAGCTGAGTCTTGGTGCTGGATACTCATATCCAGAGGCACATGATCTCATGTTTGCTGCTTACATGATGATTACTTTCAACATTACAAAAACATAGCTATTCAAATATACTGAAAATTTTACTACCAAAACAATTGAAATTTTCAAATAAAAAATTCTGATATTTTTTCATATTTCTGCTCAAAACATAGATTGTGGGTACTCGTTAGAACCGCCTCGGCGAGGCGGTTCTAACGAGTACCAACAATTTATTTTTTAAGCAGAAATAAGAAAAATAATGTATACCCCTGTAAACCCCAGTTTTACTATATAAAAGTGGGGTTTTAGGGGATAAAAATTATATTGGCATGTTTTCGTGATGTCAAAACAAGGACACGTTCCTTTGAGAAAGTAGCTTACAAGTGCTGTCTTTTGGGTACTAGTTAGGATATTGGGACTCAAACGGCAAACAATATATAAATATATCCGTTTTTTCATTCGGAAGCCAAACGCTATATTTCATGAAAAAAAGCCGTCTCGGATTGAACGCAAAACTGCTGATGCGCAGACTGACCTGGGCCGTCATTTCCCGCATATGCTGTAACCCTTCTGTCGTTTTACTGTTAAAAGAATTCTCGTTGTGTTCTGTTTGTACCAGTTACCCAAACCAATATATATTATTGAATTGCGGTCCAAATTGAAACTTGCGAATGATATTTTAGCGTGCTATGGTTGAAAAATCAGATCTGTTAAACTGTTTGTTTCTTTTGTTAATTTTTCATCAGACTAAGGGTATATGTGTTCAAAGGTGAAAAAGGTGCCCAATATGCTGAAAGATCGCTTCTTTCTTGTAATGTATTTTGTCAGTCTAAGGCCAAATCTTAATTCAAAACCATATTGGGAGGTCAATGAATATTTTCAGGGTCAGAACGGGACCAAAATACAAATGTACTATATTGGAAGCCCATGAAAACGTATTGAAGAGTAAATTAGGCTCCTGGTCCCTTTTCTGTGAGGTAAATTGCGTTCTTCCGGATATTTATCAAAGTATTGTTTGGCTTCCTTTCATCTGATAATTTGTGATTATTTTCAACGAAGGGCATCCTACATCTAACACTTAAGGTTATCTTGGCCATCAACAATTTCCTGGAATGATGCATTTGCCGGCAGAATGTTGATATGAAATTATAATTTCCTTTAATTGTAACGTATACACGTATACCGCCCAGAGATGCTTGCATTGCACATCTAAATTTACCTTTATTGAAGAACCTACCTCTAGAGATCTCTAGAAGAGTCTGCTATTTTTTGGTTTTGATTTGTTCTGTAGTTCCAAAGGATCCCTTGCCATTACATGCGAATCGTCTCCTTACTATACAGAAGTGAATGACAACAGTGCAGACTCTGTTCAGAACTTGTCCCTATCTGCTATAACGACCCTAAAATGGCCTTTATGTAATGCTGCTGCTGAGAAAATTCTTGCGGCAGACTGCATGCCTAGTTGTCAACCCAGTCATTGTTGATGGCTATGCTTCACTCTTTAATTGCAGACGGCGGTTCGGGCCTCAGACTCAATGACAGCCTCTTCGTAAAACTTAAACCAGTGGGTTGGGGCTTGACGATATGTCTTTGGCTTGGCCCGCAGTGGTTCAACTATTAGTTTTCATTTACTCCGGCATACAGTAGAATTAGCCATGAGTACTGTCTTTGTTTATTATAGTGATTTATTTGATTTTTATGTTTTCGCTTTGGGAGTTGGGAGCCTTTATGCCAACCAAATTTTTATGTATTTCTGTATTAAGAGTAGTATCGGGACCCAGGGTGAAGTTGGCTAGCTGTAAAAAGGCTTTAATCCCCACCCCCCCCCCCCCGGTAGTTTATTCTACTGAACGTTCTAAGGCGGTGGTCCTGGTGTTGGTCTTACTCTTTGTACTGTTTTTTCTGTATGTGTTTTGATGCTAGCATTGTGGTCACCGTCTTCAACAGCTGCCCACTTTGCTTTCTGTTTTACTAGTTGTGATTGAGAGTGGCATGGGGACCCAGGGTGAAGTTGGCTAGCCCTAAAAGTGCTTTAACCCTCCCGGTGGTTTACTCTACTGACCGTTCTAAGGCTGTGGTCCCGGTTTTAGTCTTACTCTTTGGTGCTTTGTGGTTTATTCTGCGAGGCGATTTGTTGCATGTCTTACCTTGCGCCATTTTGTTCTTGTGTTTTTCAGTCCTTTTAGCATTGCGATTACCTCGCTTGGGGAAGAGAGAGAGCTAATCTTAGTGCTTTTCGTATGTTTGATCGGTTTGTGCTTGTTTGGATTTGTCGGTTTCCTCTTCCTCTTGATGTCTGGGAAGGGCTGCGGTTTGTGATTGTGGCACTCCCTGGAGTTTTCTCTTACCTTTTTTAAACATATTTTATTCAAAAGTATCAAATTAAACGTCAATATTATAAACAACAAAATACAGGATTAGAATGGAAGCATACAAGCTTATATAGTTCTCCTCCATACAAAATCGACATTGTAAGTATATGGCAAGTTTTAAGTGAGAAAAAAGAAAAAAAAATAACATGGTCACAGAGACCAAATCAAGTCCTTGGAGTTTGAGACAATGAGAGTAGACTCCAACGAAATAAGTCTTGTTATGTTTGTTGCAGTAACTGGAGCCAAATATGTCAATCAAGCTCCAGTCAAACTAGAACAATCAAGAAAGCAAGCCTATAGATTTATTCGGTCAAAATTTGTTGTCAAGCTTCGGAGAAATCTGAAGAAGCGTTACACAGATCATGCCAAATAGTATAGAAGATTGTCAAGAAGAGCCACAATCACTACCACTGACACCTAGAGGAAGAGCAAACAAACCCCATGACAGAAAGTACACAAGCCAAAGATGCAAATGAGTATTTCTTTATGTTGGGGATCAGTCTGGGACGGGCGAAAACGTGTCTTTGGGCATATGCGAACAGCGAAAGCCCAGATCAGCCAGCCAATTCGCAGTCTGATCAAGGCCTTCGCTGTCCACTGCCAGAATCACTGGATACTACAGAATGTATCAATGGAGAGCGAAGGCCCGGATGAGACCTTGCGCATATGCAGTTTGATCTGAATCCATACATTTTGTGCATGCTAGTAGGCAATTTTTCGCTTGGCGCGGTCCAGCCTGATCTTTGCTTTTTGCCTGATGGAAGCTTGGCTTCTGTAGATTCTATCTGGGAAGGTATAAAACCCAAAGCTGGCGGCGTCGATGCGAAGCCGATCTGGACTTTCTTCACTCGCCGACCGTCTACGTGTTATGGATTCATTTTTTTTGTGGTATGCGACATTCAATACTGTGTATTTTTATTGCAAAAAGGTAATAAATGACACGTTTTTTTACGTTGGCACTATACGGATATTTTAAAAACAAATTCATCTATTCAGAAGTTGAGTCTCGAGAAAAGAAAAGTTCCGCTGTTCCGTTATTAATAGGAATACTGCGAGCAATTGTTTTCTTGTTTAAATTTAAGCGCTTCAACCAGTTTTTTTTTTTTTTTTTTTTTCCTGCAAATAATGGATGGAAAATAATATAAATATAAGTAATATTGAAGTATTAACACCAGTGGGTCGCGAGCAAAATTTACATATTCACTTTCTTTGCACGTGACCCGATGCTATTGATAATCAATGAACATAAAAAAAAAATACCTTCAATTCTTAAATAAATGGTTCCTCATAAAATGGAAGAGCTTTCTTCCTCAGACCTCTCTTGTTCTATCTGCAACAGACAGTTTAGAGCTAAGATTGGTCTCATCAGCCATCTTAGAACACACAAATAATAACACATCACACAGTTGATTAGGATTGGTCATTGTCAGTAATGACAAACGAACAAGAAGAAATGGTACCTACTAGAGAAAACAACATCTATAGGGTCCCGTTTCACATAACTTATGTTGGTTGTTCATTTACCGTTATCTTGTCTGTTGTGATGCGAGTTTGGAGATTTGTAGATAAACAACTGTTTTAACAACTGTTGTAAATATTTATAGGTAGCATGCTGGGAAGTTTGACAGTTTAACGCTTAGCACCCTGAGTAAACTTTCAGGAGACATGTTGAAATATTTTTCATATTTGTCACAGACAACAGAATTTGAAATTTCATGTAAATTAATGGTGACAATTTGCATGAAATATCAAATCCTATTTTCTGGGAAAAATAAGAAAAAAATATATCAAAAAATCGTTTGCTGAAAATGTTACCCAGAGTACTAAGCATTAATCAGTACATCGAGTGGTTTTGCTGTTGTAAGACAGATTTTAATGGCGTATCTACGATATTATTGTGGTTTTAACAAGACTTGGATAGGGTAAAAAATGATAAAACAGGATGGTGTTTTATCACCTCTTGATTACCCACAAGATAATTTTAAAATCGGTATTCCTAAAATACCTAGTCAAGTGAAGAAGTTGGAAATATTGCATCGATAGTCAAGTTGGGAAATAGGAAAGCTCAAACATGGTTCTCTAACCGGCCGTTGCAGCAGTACACGATGTTTTCTTATTCAATTTGCACTTACAGGACACTACAAAACGTTGATGAGAGATAAAACCATAACATTGCTCCCCGTCCCATTCTTCGGCATTCAAACCGTGCATTCAGATTATTGAAGGCTGAGAGCAACATACGGGCGAAATTAATTTAATTGATAAGCTGGGCCTGTTCAAAAGAAACGATGTCGTTAGTTAACGTATCATTAAAAATTTGATCATTATATATATTATTCCAGAAAAGATTTTCAAAAAGGTCCCTACCACCCATAAAACATATTTAAAAATGGGGAAACTACCCTTGCAGAATGCTTCTCACCTGGAAGGATTCCGTTTGTGAACGAAAGCGTCCGTTTCGTTCAGCGTCCAGTTAGAAACCTGGGCAGTAACTCTCATGTTAGTTTTGGGTACTTGCCACAGAATTGATCGCTTTAAATGTGCATCGTGTATTAAAATTAAATGGTTTTCGGCATTGTGTATTAAATTAAATTTGATCATTATATATATTAGTTCCGAAAAGATTTTCAAAAAGGTCCCTACCACCCAAAAATACATATAAAAATTGGGGAACTACCCTTGCAGAATGTCCCCACCTGGAAGGATTCTGTTCGTGAACGAAAGCGTTCGTTTTGTTCAGCGTCCAGGAAACACCTGGGCAGTAACTCTCCAGTTAGTTGGAGAAATTAACATTGGGTATTTGTCACAGAATTGCTCGCTTTAAATATGCGTCGTGTGTTAAAATTAAATGGTTTTCGGCATCGTGTATTAAAATTAAATGGTTTTCGTATAGGTAATGATGTAACATTTATCCTCAATATATGCCCTATCAGACACATTGTTTTTGAAACGGACTAATAGGAAAGGAGTGTCTATTTCTATCTGAATATCAGTACCATAAATGTTGGATTGGATCTGATGACACGTTTTTTACGCCTTTTTCATCACAGACCACCGAACGTTTTACAACGACTATTTATCTCCCTTTACCAAACCATTCACTTTATCAGGTTATATGAAGAAAATAATAAACATGAATTACTTGTAACACGGTGCTTGAGTGGATTTTTACTGTTTATAAAGATGACACAGGTCTCATCGTGTGGGCTCGAATCCTTACTTCGGCATAATTTTTTATATATGTACATATTTAATCCTTATTTTGTGTGACTTTTCATTGTAGTTATTTTATTGTTTTGTTTCAGTTAACATTACCAGTGTGAACATTTTTATTAATAAGATCAAAGTCTTTGTTTGAGTTTGAAGAATTTATGATGAACAAATTGATTACTGATTACTATTCATATTTAAAGAGCCTAAAGTACACCTCCTTTACTTGGTATCACAATATGTTTTCATTGAAAGCGCGCGTGGCTAACTCATTGCACCCAGTGAATTTACAGCACCAAAATTGTAATAGTACGCTGCAGTCTTAATTAGGTAGTTCCCAACGCTGTCCTTCTACATTTATAAAACTGAATCTGTATATAGAGGTTCAAACATACTAGATTCTTAAACTGTCTATAGCATGGATGCAGGAAGGTATGTATCAAGTCGTGATGTCTTAAAGAAGCGTTACAGAATCAGGAAAGCAAAAAAAAAAAAAAAAAAAAAAAAAAAAAGAACAGTCCCGGCGAAAATGTGGATGTGCCATTTTCTCATGCGCCTACTATTGTTATTATTTGTCGGATCGTAAGAAAATATCATTGCCCCATATGCCAATAGCCATGAGACCCGGACAGGCATATGCTTCCGCACAGTCTAATCAAGATTTCCCCGTCAATATTTTCTACCATATCAAACCATTGAATTCGAAGGACCTGTTTCGACTGCGTATGTGCAGCTAAACTTTGCCTTCGTTGTCGCGTTTGCAATAAAATATTTGAAGCCTACCGTATGCGTGGTTCAACGGCTTCGGACAGTTACTGCAATACAACAAATTAAGGTCGGTACGTCTTATAAATTTACCAATACCAGTTGTTTCTTGTTCACGTAGGTGTATGATTCTCATCGCGGTCTCTCAACGTCTGTGTTTACCGTAAATATTCAGACACATTAGTGCCTTGTTCTACCTAATCAGATATTTGGACAGAATAGATTTGTTCAGGAAGAACAACTTTCACAGAACATGTTATTATTATTATTATTGTGTGAGTTTTCATTGCAGTTATTTTTGTTTTGTTTCCGTTAACGTTACAAGCGTGAATATTCTTATTAATAATGTCACAGTCTTTGATTGATTTTGAAGAATTTATGAAGAAACAATTGATTACTGATTACTATTCATATTTAAAGAGTCTAAAGTACACCTCCTTTCCTTGGTATCACAATATTTGTTTCATTGAAAGCGCGCGTGGCTAACTCATTGCACCCAGTGAATCTACAGCACCAAAATTGTAATAGTACGTTGCAGCCTTAATTCGGTAGTTCCCATCGCTGTCCTTCTACATTTATAAAATTAAATCTGTGTATAGAGATTCAAAACATACTAGAATCTTAAACTGTCTATAGCATAGATGCAGGAAGGCATGTATCAAATCATGATGTCTTTTCGGAAGCGTTACAGAATCAGGAAAAGCAAAAAAAAAAAAAAAAAAAAAAAAAAAAAAAAAAACACACACACAGAACACAGTCTCACAATCTCGGCGAAAATGTGGTATGTGCCATTTTCTCATGCGCCTACTATTGTTATTATTTGTCGGATCGTAAGATTGCCCTATATGCTCATGCCAAAAGCCATGAGACCCGGACAGGCGTACACTTCCGCATTCCGCACAGTATAATCAAGGTTTCTCTGTTCGTCAATATTTTCAGCAATATCAAACTGTTGAATTCGAAGCGAAAGACCTGTTTCGACTGCGTGTATGCAGCTAATCTTTGCCTTCGTTGTTCGCGTATGCAATAAGACATTTGAAGCCTACCATATGCGTGGTTCAACGGCTTCGGACAGCTACTGCAATACGGCAAATTAAGGCCGGCACGTTTTATAAATTTACCAGTACCAGTTGTTTCTTATTCACGTAGGTGTATGATTCTCATCGCGGTCTCTCAACTTCTGTATTTACCGTAAATATTCAGACACATTAGTGCGAAAACGACCCGTTTTCGCATATTGCTATTTTATTATAAGCTCAAATAGGTGAAAAAGTTTATGTCGTATGCGAACAGGGGAGATTCAGCTCATTGTGCGCAACAAATACTCGAACATACTTAAAAAGTGTACAGGCGTCACATACCAATAGTAGAGGCCAAGATCATTCTGCGCATCCGCGTAGTTAGATCATGGTCTTTTGTGTTCGCCAACTTATTTAGTATGTTTTGCTGTCTTCATCAATTCTGTCAGCAGACAAAGAAAACAATGATCAAGCTGCGTGGCTGCACAGACGTCTGTGCACGCTTCGGAATTAATAGTAAAGTGCAAAAAAAGTATATACGGAAATGCACAAAATAGAAAATATGTTCACTATTTAGTTTGTAATAATCAATTTTCTTCTCGACCGGCGGGTGTTCTTTGTGTTTACTTGTGTTTGGATGCGGAGAGTGAAAGATAGCAATTACAGGCATTAAAAGGAGCACATTCCAAATACATAGTACATACATGTACGAATTAGTGTTCAATACTTGACACAACGTATGTCCAGTACATGCTTATCTACGCCAAAACCGATATCTGTTGAATATATCAAGAAGATAACTGAAATGAAATCAAATCAAGTCAGATTTATTACTCTCAGGTTATATAAAATATAACAACATGAGGAACTATTCAAGATGCAAGAACAATACATTGATGACAGCCTTGTAAGAAAACTGCAAGTTAAATACTAGATAGGTCAAAGACCGCAACAAGCTTAAATATGTAAAATTAATTTCAACCGTTTCCTAATAATTTATCAAGTCCAGGTAAGAATGAAATAAGCATGATTTATTAATGTAGATTTCATCGCTTGATTGAACATGTTGTCAGTTCTATGAATGAAATTCCGCGTTTACAATCCGCTTGTGTATTTGGATATAATTTCCATTCATATCGCCTCTAAACAATGTTACTAGTGTGTTTTTTAGCCCCCGTAGCCTAGTGGATAAGAGAGTTGACTCTTAATCCATTAGGTTACTCACCGCTGTGGTTCGAGCCTCGCTCGGGTCATATGTGGGAAAGCCAAGTTCTGCTTACGGATGGTCAGGTGGTTTTTCTCCGGGTTCTCCGGTTTTCGCCCACCTTCGATGAACGATCGGCTAGATATAAGTGAAATATTCTTGAAAGGGCCGTAAAACCCAAATCAAAAAAAAAAAAAAAAAAAAAAAAAAAAAAAAAAAATACTAGTGTGTTTCTGCCAATTATGGAGTACAATTTGGAGTCGTTTGTTTGTTATTTCTTATCAGGTAAGTATTCTAGTTGTAATGGAGTTTTGACGTTTAGCACTCAGGGCAAGACTTTTTCGATAGACGACATCTTGAAACCTCCGATTCCTCCCAGGAAGTAGGACCCAGAATTTCACGGGACTGCCTTTATTTGGGAAAACCCACCTGGTATGATAGCATGTCTCACTTCCCGGGGAAAAGGAACATGCATTATCATCAACGTCCTCCATTTGGACTAGCCCAAAGAGTGGTAAAAGTTAAGGCGGTTATAAACATTTGCTTTCAGTTTTCTTTCAGTCATTAACGTTAGTAATTTAAAGTACACATATTGAGACAAACAATTCAAAGGTATGGATATCTATACCCTTAAAATTCTCACCCATACCCTGCTCTAGATCACTACTTCAATCGTCTATCGTACGACGGTTCAAATAGTATCACAGAACAGATGTCCGTGTGGGGGATCAAGGAAATTTCACTTTTAACTGTCAGACAAATGTTTCGTTTTACTCTAAGGCTACTCATAAGTGGCATATGAGAAAAATTATTATAATTATATAACATAGCGCTTTATAGAACAAGCTAATACAGAGAGAGAGAGAGAGAGAGAGAGAGAGAGAGAGAGAGAGAGAGAGAGAGAGCGACCGTATTTTTTCTAATAACTCTCGGTGCAGTACCCAGCAAGCAAGCAGCGTCGAAACATCGTCGACTCACCGCCGATTCAACGTCCTGGCTCCGAATCGGCACTGGATCGTCGCTGCCTTATCGCCGCGTGCTCGCTGGGGTAAATATACAGAATGCAATATACAATATATAATATACATAGTGCAATATAGACAATATGTAGCATTTATGACTTTTCTACTCTTTGTACTTCAATATTTAAGTAATTATCTAGTTTAATAGTACATAGTTATTACTTTTGTATTAATGTTATTTTGCATCATTGTGCAATAATGTTTTATTTCTCCATTAATTTTGGAAGAGAAGTATTTTGTTTTTATTAGTTCCCCTGCAGATTTTTCACAGTTGTCGTTATATTGTCAATAAATATGCAGTTTGTCTATTACTGTCCTATTGTTATGGTTCATCAATAAGTTAAATTTTATAGTATTTGGGTGTGTTCTAAAGTACGATTTTATATACTGTTTTAGCTCTTCGTTGAAAAAAATTACATTTCATTATATAGTGACATTCATCACCAATATCTACATTACATAGCCAACATATTCGTTCATTTATGGGTACCCCTGACCATCTTCCTATTTCAATGGGCAGACGGTGGTTTCTCGTTCTAAAAGCAGTTAATATTCGATTTACTGTTAGGCAGTGTCGTAAAATAGGGATTTATTTCAAATTTTTCTTTAAATATGCGATACTTTATTCCACTTGACGATTTATCAACCAGAGAATTCCACGTTTGTATGAACTGGTCTTTTAGTTTTTGTTTGAAAGATTGGCAGAACTAATTTGGGTTTACTTCATTGTGGGACTCCCAGATATTACCATTACCATTAGCGCATATCAGATTCTTGATATTATTTAGCCACTTGGAGTTGAGTTTCTTTTGGTCATTTAAACGTTTTAGTATTTTATATATAGCTGTGTCATTTTTGCTATTGTCATTTAGTTTAGCCCAGAGTGATATTATTCTACTTTGTATATCTTTATAAAGTGGGTATGCTCCAAGTTCTCCATACACCATGAACGATGGAATAGACTTTTTCAAGTTAAGTATTTTTTTTAAAAAATCAGTTGCACTCTTTCTATGATATCTATATTTCCAAAACCCCAAATTCCGCACCCGTACAGGAAGATTGGTTTAATGGTCTTATCAAAAAGAAAAATCTGCATATCAATAGGTAAATTCAAAGTTCTAATTTTATGTTGCAAAGAAAACAGCGCAAAGTTAGCCTGTTCAACAATATGGCATTTTGCTTTTTGGTATGATTCACTGCATGCTAAAAACACTCCAAGATATTTGTATTCATTAACAATTTCTTTTTCTTCGACCTTAAATATAAATCTGTTATCGTATGTTATCCTACTGGAGAATATGACAATTTTCGTTTTGTTTATGTTAACTGTTAATTTCCATTCGTCACAGTATTTTTCAAAGCTATCCAATGCCTTTTGCAATCGTTCCTTGGTGTTACTAAACAGTACAGTATCATCTGCGAACAGTAATACAAATAATTTTATAAATACTTATTATATATTTTCATCATTGGCTTCAAGGGTTAGTCCAGGTGCGTTGCTAAAATGCAAGTAACTTCTCAGGTCGTTTAAGAATACTGAGAAAAGAAGGGAAGAAAGATTTTCGCCTTGTCGAACTCCTGTTAGGCCAGGGGAAAACGCAGAGATGCCTTCTGGGCTAATTATTCTTGATTTAATATTATTATAAATATTTTTTATAAATTGTAGACATTCGCCATTATATCAGTATTTGCTAATTTTGTCCATAAACCATTTCTCCACACCTTATCAAATGCTTGTTTAAAGTCAATGAAAGCACAGTATAACTTTGTTTTCTTTGTTTTAGTTATCTCAATCAAACTAAATAAATAAATTGTGACTGGTTGAAAATCCCGTGCGAAAACCTGCTTGACAAGAATCAATAATTTCATATTCCTGTACATATTTAGTCAATCTATTGTTTAGTACAGCTGTAAATAATTTTCCCAAAACAGCTTAGTAACGTTATAGGTCTGTAATTTTCTGCCTGGCTTGGGTTACCTTTATTTTTGAAAATCGGTAAGATATTTCCTAAAGTTCAGCTTTCGGGAACAATGCCAGAATCAAATATGATGTTAAAAAGTTTGACGTACACAGGAGTCATGATATGGGCTGTAGATTTGATATGTTCATTTAAATATTGTCTATTCCCGGACTTTTGTTGTTTTTTAAATTTTTAACCGCTAGATCTATTTCATGGCCCGTAAAGGGTTGGTTAATATGTTCGTTAATGCTAATAGGATCTCTCAAAACGTTTGGGCCATCAGAATTTTCATTGTCATCGTTGTTTATGTTTGAATTGGTTTCTTTAAAGTAATTGTATAAATCCTGTAACGTGGCCGAGGTTTTTCCGCTTTTTCCTTTTACTGAATTTATGACCTTCCAAAATTCTTTTTGTTTTGCCTGTTTAAGCTTTCTAAGCCGTGAAACCTTTTAGTTTTTAAATCGTCTTACATTCTTTGACAAAGTACTTTTGTAATCTTTACTTATGTTTCCTAATAAATGTTTTGTAGTAATTCGTTCTATATTTATTATATAATTTCCTGACATTGTGATACACATTACGCGCAGCGTTACATTCACTACCGAACCATGGCATATTTTACTTATTTTGGGGTTTATTTCATATTGATTTGTTACGTTTAGTTCCAAAAGAGGACTCTGCTGTTGACGTGAACAATTGTTACATTTTGTTCACAATACAGTTAACGCATGTTGAAACTGAATAACCAGACATTAAATCTAACGTTGAGCTAATTTTCAATACTTCACCATAATAAACATTTTCTACAAATAATTCCTTTTTGTCATTATCCTATAATTTTGCTTCTGCTTCACTGTACAGAGCAGGGTTATGTGTTGTTCTTTTATCATGGTGGGTGTGTATACGTAAGTCCAGTCTCACTGGACAATGGGCGTCCGAAAATAAACTGTCAAACTCGAGAATGTTGAGAGAAGAAATTATTTCTAGTTTGTATGCTGACGATAGCATGCAGTCAACTGTACTACTGTTTTTGCATGTTAATTTGGGTGAGTCGAGATCCACTCCCCATTTAGTATAAAGATATTATTATTCTTACATAATTCTACAAGCTGGTGACCATGCGAGTGTGCTAGTGTCAGCGTTACTACGCTTTAATGGTACATTGTTATTGTTAAAACACTGGAATATGCCTACATTTTCTCTGTATAAATCTTCATTTCCTTGTGCATCGCAAAGAAACTCGTCACATTCGCAGATATCAGGTAATGTTGCTGTTCTCGAGTTGAAGTCGCCAAATAACAACACATTACTATTTTCTGCACAGACCCTATCAAACTCATTTTGCAGTTCAAGGTAGGGATCAGGATGGGCATATTTTTAGCCATACGTCGGTATATGTGGAACAGCACAGATTAGGTCGTCACAAATAGGAAAAATTGTTTTGAAATACTAAACCATAAAGTCAATTTACTCACGCTTTTTAAAATTTGAATATAAGGCTCAAAACTATCATATCCTTCACTATAAGAGCTATTCCGCCTGATCTATATCTTGAAATTTGTCTTCGATTATTTGTAAATATTTTATAACCATTGATTTGTACTTGGTCAACATCATCTAGTTTACTTTCCTGAACACCTATTAAGTCGTACTGTGTCAAATATGTGACGAATTCTAGGCGATTGAGTTTTGACTTTAATCCACAGGTATTTAGAGAAAATAACTTTAACTTTCGGATTCGGTTAGCACCCGCGTTTTGATTGCTTACTATACCACGGCTAGTATTTGTTGACTGAATGTCCCTATTACTGGAGATACTGTCGCCCTCTACGCGCGGCTACGCTTCATTACTTGAATAGTTTCCTGTAGATACACTGACTGTTTTTATCAGTGTAGGCCCATTGTATACAGACAAACTGTTTGGCGTTTCATTTATATTTATAACTGACTGTGGTTCTTGAGATAATATTCCGTACTGGTCAGCAGGTGGGTCGCATTGTGGCGAATTTTCCACCTGTATGAAACCTGTTTGGAAGTCACTATCTTCGCTCAAGGAACTTTGGTTTTCGCGATATTTCTTCAAAACTTTATCAGCGTCGAGCGGTGATGATGCTTTATGCTTACGGGTATCAGAGCGTTCTTTGTCGATTATGTTTCGTCCTCCCTTGTGCTCAGTTCACTAAACATATTTGCTGTCGGTATAGTGTAGTTTGTCATATGACTTGTGTGTATTTGTCGCGGCATATTTGAGGCAGAATTATGGAACGTTTTTCTGGTTGATCGTTGGTAAACTCTGCTTTTCGTGTAGACGTGGTCCTTACTATTGTAATTATCTGTTGTGTCTTGTCTGTTCCACTTTTGGTTTTTACCTCATTTATTACTTCGGGTTGTCTTTTTTCCTGACGATCTTTGTTTATATTTGGTACACATTCTATGTCATTAATAAATAGCCTATCTCTTACAAGTCGTACCTTGTTGTCTTTATTTTTTCTAGCACGTTTCATTTCCGGGTATAACAATTTTCTTTTTTCTTCTATTACTTTAGGGAACTGTTCCCTAACACCAAAAGGTTTATCTGTGAAGGTTTTGGGAGCAAGCATTCTGACATATTCACGGTCTTTTGGTCGTTCAAACTTGGCTATAATTGGTCTTGGGTAATCAATATTTCTGTCAGTGTTGTTAATTTTATGTACACTGCGAAACTGTATAGGTTTTTCTATTTTCATTTCGTGTTTCAAAAAGTTTTGGAGTGCTCTTTCTGTGTCCTCAAATTCACGTTGTGCACATTCCTGTTCACGTATCCCCGTAAAAATCAAGTTATCTCTCATACTTTTGCATTGTATGTCGGTTATAGAACTTTCTGCCTTCGTTATTGCTGCTTTTACATTCCTCTGCTTGATCTGTAATTGTTCGATTTGGTCGCAAAGTTTGTTGACCAGTGAATCAGAACGTCTTTTGTCTGACTTGATGTCGTCATACATGTCACAAAATATTTGGATACTCTGGTCATAATCGCGTATCTTATGTGTAATTTCTTTCATATTTTGGTCCATTATTTGTACAGTACTTTGCACATGAGTCATATTTTGTTTTAGGCCTATTAGCTCAGTGATTTGGTGTTCAATATTTGTCATTCTTACATTTTGGTTGTGCAGCGTCGTCTCTATGTACCCCATTTAGCGTTTTGACTTGACAAATGAAATTCAGTTTGGCGCAGCCTCCCATCTAACGTCTGCATCATTGTTTGTTTTTCACTAGTATTGAATGTATTAACAGGAGTAGTAAGGCCAATACTATTTGTTATACATGTAGGTTCATGTTGATATTGGTAGTTATCAAATTGTGACTGTGTTACACTTGAATGAGGGTTGATAACATGCTTGTGTTGACCACCCTGATTACTACATATCTCGTTTGGCATTGTTGATACCGTTATATTTGGGTCTAGGGTATTTTGGAGAAATAAGACATCTCTTGTTTGATTCAGAAGACTTGAGTTGCATTATTTACCTACATCACCATCGAACTCGGCTGCGGTGGAGGCAATGGATAGTCGTTAAGTGGGATGCTCATACTTGTAGTGTCACTATTCATGTTCTTTTTCTGATAGCTTTCACGTTTATTATCCTTTTTTCCCGTCTCTATTTCGAATCACAGAATCAACTATCAACATATTTCCGAATTGTTACTGTCTTTATGTATTCTTTAACTTTATATATTCTATTTTTCCATTATCTTAACGCCGTGTTTACAAAGTAGTGCTACCGCCATAAAGTCACGTGATCAATCAAATGCTCAATATCTCTACAGATGTGGCCAAGTTTTCGTTAGAAAATTTATATAGGGAAGGTGATATATGAAAACAAAACGCTAGCGCCTTATTGCTGTAAACGTACATGTAGTCAGATAGAACCGTCGGCAGATGGCCATCTTAGTTATTTGTGTATCTATATCCACTTCTCGCTGACACAGCTTAAAAATTTCGAGTCCAATAAGCACTTGGATCGACGGCAGCCTATCGGTTGCTATTCATTCCCTCCCATCTCTCTCTCTCTGTCACTCTCTCTCTCTCTCTCTCTCTCTCTGACTCTGACTCATTGATTTACACGTCCAGTCCTCAAGTCCTTCATGCTATTTCACATGCGAACAGAGAGTGAACCACTACGTTACGAGTTCTTGTAATATGTGGCCCTTCTGCTGTCAGTTCAGCCATTCTTTCTTTCTATAGCAAATGCGAAAACATGACTATCATAAGCATGGTCGAACGATGTCGGATAAGGACTGCAGTATAAGAACTTAAGACCCAGGGTGAAGTTAGCTAGCTGTAAAAGTGCTTTAGTGCTTTAACCCCCCCCCCCGTGGTTTGCTCTACCGACCGTTCTAAGGCGGTGGTCCCGGTGTTAGTCTTACTCTGTGTTGCTTTGTGGTTTATTCTACGTGGCGATTTGTTGTATGTCTTTCCCTGTGTCGTTTTGTTCTTGTGTTTTCAGTCCTTTTAGTATTGCGATTACCTCGCTTGGGGAAGAGAGAGCTAATCTTAGTGCTTTTCGTACGTTTGTTCGGTTTGTGCTTGTTTAGATTTGTCGGTTTCCTCTTCCTCTTGGGGTCTGGAAAGGGCTGCGGTTTGTGATTGTGGCACTCCCTGGACTTTCCTCTTACCTTTTTTGTAAGTTTTATACATTTGCCAATACAATTTCGTCTGTTTGATTCTTAGTGTTGCATTCATAAACACTGTTTTGACGGTAAATCTTCAGGATTATTAGTAACTTATCATATCTATTACGATATTTGGACAAGTACATAAATTCCAATTAATTACCATTGGATGCGCTCGAAATTACTGGTTTAATGGCAAAGTGTGTAAATCCAGCTCAAATGATTCATTTTAGGAACTATATAATCGAGGTCCACACTGTTTACTCACATGTCAACATGCACATTGTACGCAGGTGGTCAAATCAGCGTTTAGTCGAAAGCGGCAAACCAGCGTCCAAAACTACAGGTTGAATTGTAAACTGTGTAGACCCAGATCAAATGGTTCAGTTTAAGAGCTATCTGATCTGGGTTCAAACTGTTTGATCACGTATCAAAATGCACAAGCTACGCACATGGTCAATTCGACGTTTAGGAAAAAGCAGCCAACCTGCGTCCAAACTACTGGTCTGAATGGCAAACTGTGTAGACCAAGATCAAATGGTTCATTTTAGGAGCTATGTGATCTGTGATCTGTTTACTCACGTGTCAATATACACATTCTACGCAGATCGTCAAATCAGTGTTTAGTCGATAGCAGCAAACTGCACCAAAACTACTAGTGTGAATGGAAGACTGTAGACCCAGATCAAATTGTTTATTTTAGAAGCTATGCTATTTGTGTCCGCACTGTTTGCTTAGGTGTCCAAATGGACATGCTACGCACGTGGTCAGATCAGCCCTTAGTCGAAAGCAGCGAAACTGTATCCAAAACTACTGGTTGAATGGCAAACTGTGTAGACCCAGACCAAATGGTTCATGTTAAGAGCTATGTGTTCAGGAGCTGCTTTATGTGCTCACGTGTCAATATGCGCATTCCACGCACGTAGTAAAATCAGCGTTTAGTCGAAAACAGCAAACTAAATATTTGCCCCCTACGCTCCAGTTTCTTGGATTTATAAACACGGTAGAGATATGCAGACTGCACGATATTTTCGCTGTCTAATTATTAAGCGATTTTAGTAGCGTTTTCTTTTTTTCTATCTCTTGTAATGAATATAATGTTTTAGAGTAATTAATCTTGCACAGGCTACACACACACACACATACATATATATACCCTAAAATATGTTCAAAAAAGGTCCCTACCACCCATAAAAAAAAGGGAAAAACTACCCTTACAGAATGCTCCCCACCGGGAAGGATTCTGTTGTGAACGAAAGCGTTCGTTTCGCTCAGTGTCCAGAAAAACCTGGGCAGCAACTCTCCAGTTAGTTGGAGAAATTAACATTGGGTACTTGTCACAGAATTGCTCGCTTTAAATATGCATCGTGTATTAAAATTAAATGGTTTTCGGCATCGTGTATTAAAATGAAATGGTTTTCGTATAGGTAATGATGTAACATTTATCCTCAATGTATGCCCTATCAGACACATTATTTCTTAAAACGAAACTGACTAATAGAACAGGATTGTCTATTTCTATCTGAATGTCAGTACCATAAATGTTGGAATGGATCTAATGACACTTTTTTACGCCTTTCTCATCACAGACGACCGAACGTTTTACAACGAATATTTATCTCCCTTTACAAAAACCATTCAATTTATCAGTTTATATGAATAAAATAATAATCACGGGTTACTTGTAGCACGGTGCTCGAGTGGTTTTTTTACTATTTTTAAAGGTGACACAGGTCTCATCGTGTGGGTTCGAATCCTTACTTCGGCATTCTATTTTTTATTTTATTTTTTTTTTAAATTCGTTAGAAAATTTATACAGGGAAGGTGATATATGAAAACAAAACGCTAGCGTCTGATTGCTGTAAACGTACATGTAGTCAGATAGTACCGTTGACAGATGGCCATCTTAGTTATTTGTATATATATATATATATATATATATATATATATATATATATATATATATATATATATATATATATATATATATATATATTCACTTCTCGCTGACACAGCTTAAAAATTTCGAGTCCAGTAAACACTTGGATCGACGACAGCCTATCGGGTGCTATTCATTCCCTCCCATCTCTCTCTCGCTCTCTCTGTCTCTGACTCATTGATTTACACGTCCAGTCCTCTTCATGCTATTTCACACTCGAACTGAGAGATTGAACCACTACGTTACGAGTTCTTGTAATATGTGGCCCTTCTGCTGTCAGTTAAGCCATTCTTTCTTTCTATAGCAAATGCGCAAACATGATTATCATAAGCGTGGTCCAACGACGTCGGATAAGGACTGCAATATAAGGTTAAGACTTGTAAGTTTTATACATTTACCAATACCAAGTTCGTCTGTTTGATTCTTATTGTTGCACTCTCAAACACTGTTTTGACAGTAAATATTCGGGATTATTATTACCTTATTATATCTATTACGATATTTGGACAAGTCCATAAATTCCAATTAATTACCATTGGATGCGCTCGAAATTACTGGTTTAATGGCAAAGTGTGTAAATCCAGCTCAAATGATTCATTTTAGGAACTATACAATTTGGGTCCACACTGTTTACTCACATGTCAACATGCACATTGTACGCAGATGGTCAAATCAGCGTTTAGTCAAAAGCGGCAAACCAGCGTCCAAAACTACAGGTTGAATTGTAAACTGTGTAGACCCAGATCAAATGGTTCAGTTTAAGAGCTATCTGATCTGGGTTCAAACTGTTTGATCACGTATCAAAATGCACAAGCTACGCACATGGTCAATTCGGCGTTTAGGAAAAAGCAGCCACCCTGCGTCCAAACTACTGGTCTGAATGGCAAACTGTGTAGACCAAGATCAAATGCTTCATTTTAGGAGCTATGTGATCTATGATGTGTTTACTCACGTGTCAATATACACATTCTACGCAGATCGTCAAATCAGTGTTTAGCCGATAGCAGCAAACTGCACTAAAACTACTGGTGTGAATGGAAAACTGCAGACCCAGATCAAATTGTTTATTTTAGAAGCTATGCTATTTGTGTCCGCGCTGTTTGCTTAGGTGTCTTAGGTGTCCAAATGGACATGCTACGCACGTGGTCAGATCAGCGCTTAGTCGAAAGCAGCGAAACTGCGTCCAAAACTACTGGTTGAATGGCAAACTGTGTAGACCCAGACCAAATGGTTCCTGTTAGGAGCTATGTGTTCAGGAGCTGCTTTATGTGCTCACGTGTCAATATGCGCATTCCACGCACGTAGTAAAATCAGCGTTTAGTCGAAAGCAGCAAACTAAATATTTGCCCCCTACGCTCCAGTTTCTTGGATTTATAAACACGGTAGAGATATGCAGACTTTTTTTCTCTCTCTTGTAATGAATATAATGTTTTAGAGTAATTAATCTTGCACAAGCTACACACACACACACACACACACACACACACATATATATATATATATATATATATATATATATATATATATATATATATATATATATATATATTAAACCCTAAAATATGAGCAAAAAGGTCCCTACCACCCATAAAAATCATTTATAAAAAAAGGGGGAACTACCCTTGCAGAATGCTCCCCACCGGGAAGGATTCTGTTTGTGAACGAAAGCGTTCGTTTCGCTCAGTGTCCAGGAAAGACCTGGCAGCAATTCTCCAGTTAGTTGGAGAAATTAACATTGGGTACTTGTCATAGACTTGCTCGCTTTAAATATGCATCGTGTATTAAAATTAAATGGTTTTCGGCATCGTGTATTAAAATTAAATGGTTTTCGTATAGGTAATGATGTAACATTTATCCTCAATATATGCCCTATCAGACACATTATTTCTTAAAAAGAAACTGACTAATAGAACAGGATTGTCTATTTCTATCTGAATATCAGTACCATAAATGTTGGAATGGATCTAATGACACTTTTTTTACGCCTTTCTCATCACAGACGGCCGAACGTTTTACAACGACTATTTATCTCCCTTTATAAAAACCATTCACTTTATCAGTTTATATGAACAAAATAATAACACGAATTACTTGTAACACGGTGCTCGAGTGGATTTTTACTATTTTTAAAGGTGACACAGGTCTCATCGTGTGGGTTCGAATCCTTACTTCGGCATTCTATTTTTTATTTTATTTTTTTTTTAATATCTATATACATACATATTTTATCCTTATTTTGTGTGAGTTTTCATTGTAGTTATTTTTGTTTTGTTTCCGTTAACGTTACAAGCGTGAATATTCTTATTAATAATATCACAGTCTTTGATTGAATTTGAAGAATTTATGAAGAAACAATTGATTACTGATTACTATTCATAGCTAAAGAGTCTAAAGTACACCTCCTTTCCTTGGTATCACAATATTTGTTTCATTGAAAGCGCGCGTGGCTAACTCATTGCACCCAGTGAATCTACAGCACCAAAATTGTAATAGTACGCTGCAGCCTTAATTCGGTAGTTCCCATCGCTGTCCTTCTACATTTATAAGACTAAATCTGTGTATAGAGGTTCAAACATACTAGAATCTTAAACTGTCTATAGCATAGATGCAGGAAGGCATGTATCAAATCGTGATGTCTTAAAGAAGCGTTACAGAATCAGGAAAGCAAAAAAAAAAAAAAAAAAAAAAAAAACAAAAAATCTCACAGTCTCGGCGAAAATGTGGTATGTGCAATTTTCTCATGCGCCTATTATTGTTATTATTTGTTGGATCGTAAGATTGCCCTATATGCTCATGCCAAAAGCCATGAGACCTGGACAGGCGTACACTTCCGCACAATATAATCAAGGTTTCTCTGTTCGTCAATATTTTCAGCAATATCAAACCGTTGAATTCGAAGCGAAAGACCTGTTTCGACTGCGTGTGTGCAGCTAATCTTTGCCTTCGTTGTTCGCGTATGCAATAAGACATTTGAAGCCTACCATATGCGTGGTTCAACGGCTTCGGACAGTTACTGCAATACGGCAAATTAAGGCCGGCACGTTTTATAAATTTACCAGTACCAGTTGTTTCTTGTTCACGTAGGTATATGATTCTCATCGCGGTCTCTCAACTTCTGTATTTACCGTAAATATTCAGACACATTAGTGCCTTGTTCTACCTAATCAGATATTTGGACAGAATAGAATTGTTCAGGAAAAACAACTTTCACAGACCATGTTATTATTATTATTATTATCATTATTATTAGAACCAGAGAAAATGCCAATATGTCATATGCTCATAGAGTTGGCACAGGTAACCGTGAGCACGGTCTGGTCAGGTGTTGCTACCTTCTTTTGTTTTCAGTAACTTCCAACAAATCTCTAAATGCACAGAGTAAGACGCTGATTTGACTACGCACACTCTGAGGTGAGGGCTTATGCGCACCTTCGTTCGCCGCCAATGCGAAACGACCCATTTTCGCATATTGCTATTTTATTATAAGCTCAAATAGGTGAAAAAGTTTATATCGTATGCGAACAGGGGAGATTCAGCTCATTGTGCGCAACAAATACTCGAACATACTTAAAAAGTGTACATGCGTCACATACCAATAGTAGAGGCCAAGATCATTCTGCGCATCCGCGTAGTTAGATCATGGTCTTCTCTGTCCGCCAACTTATTTAGTATGTTTTACTGTCTTCAACAATTCTGTCAGCAGACAAAGAAAACAATGATCAGGCTGCGTGGCTGCACAGACGTCTGTGCACGCTTCGGACTTAATAGTAAAGTGTAAAAAGCAGTATATACGGAAATGCACAAAGAAGAAATATGTTCACTATTTAGCTAGTAATAATCAATTTTCTTCTCGACCGGCAGGTGTTCTTTGTGTTTACTTGTGTTTGGATGCGGAGAGTGAAGGGCAGCAATTACAGGCATTAAAAGGAGCACATTCCGAATACATAGTACATACGAATTAGTGTTCAATACTTGACACAACGTATGAGTCTAGTACGTGCTTGTCTACGTCAAACCGATATCTGTTGAATATATCAGGAAGCTAAATAAATCAAATGCTCAATTTCTCTACAGATGTGGCCAAGTTTTCGTTAGAAAATTTATACAGGGAAGGTGATATATGAAAACAAAACGCTAGCGTCTGATTGCTGTAAACGTACATGTAGTCAGATAGCACCGTTGACAGATGGCCATCTTAGTTATTTGTATATATATATATATATATATATATATATATATATATATATATATATATTCACTTCTCGCTGACACAGCTTAAAAATTTCGAGTCCAGTAAACACTTGGATCGACGACAGCCTATCGGGTGCTATTCATTCCCTCCCATCTCTCTCTCGCTCTCTCTGTCTCTGACTCATTGATTTACACGTCCAGTCCTCTTCATGCTATTTCACACTCGAACTGAGAGATTGAACCACTACGTTACGAGTTCTTGTAATATGTGGCCCTTCTGCTGTCAGTTAAGCCATTCTTTCTTTCTATAGCAAATGCGCAAACATGATTATCATAAGCGTGGTCCAACGACGTCGGATAAGGACTGCAATATAAGGTTAAGACTTGTAAGTTTTATACATTTACCAATACCAAGTTCGTCTGTTTGATTCTTATTGTTGCACTCTCAAACACTGTTTTGACAGTAAATATTCGGGATTATTATTACCTTATTATATCTATTACGATATTTGGACAAGTCCATAAATTCCAATTAATTACCATTGGATGCGCTCGAAATTACTGGTTTAATGGCAAAGTGTGTAAATCCAGCTCAAATGATTCATTTTAGGAACTATACAATTTGGGTCCACACTGTTTACTCACATGTCAACATGCACATTGTACGCAGATGGTCAAATCAGCGTTTAGTCAAAAGCGGCAAACCAGCGTCCAAAACTACAGGTTGAATTGTAAACTGTGTAGACCCAGATCAAATGGTTCAGTTTAAGAGCTATCTGATCTGGGTTCAAACTGTTTGATCACGTATCAAAATGCACAAGCTACGCACATGGTCAATTCGGCGTTTAGGAAAAAGCAGCCACCCTGCGTCCAAACTACTGGTCTGAATGGCAAACTGTGTAGACCAAGATCAAATGCTTCATTTTAGGAGCTATGTGATCTATGATGTGTTTACTCACGTGTCAATATACACATTCTACGCAGATCGTCAAATCAGTGTTTAGCCGATAGCAGCAAACTGCACTAAAACTACTGGTGTGAATGGAAAACTGCAGACCCAGATCAAATTGTTTATTTTAGAAGCTATGCTATTTGTGTCCGCGCTGTTTGCTTAGGTGTCTTAGGTGTCCAAATGGACATGCTACGCACGTGGTCAGATCAGCGCTTAGTCGAAAGCAGCGAAACTGCGTCCAAAACTACTGGTTGAATGGCAAACTGTGTAGACCCAGACCAAATGGTTCCTGTTAGGAGCTATGTGTTCAGGAGCTGCTTTATGTGCTCACGTGTCAATATGCGCATTCCACGCACGTAGTAAAATCAGCGTTTAGTCGAAAGCAGCAAACTAAATATTTGCCCCCTACGCTCCAGTTTCTTGGATTTATAAACACGGTAGAGATATGCAGACTTTTTTTCTCTCTCTTGTAATGAATATAATGTTTTAGAGTAATTAATCTTGCACAAGCTACACACACACACACACACACACACACATATATATATATATATATATATATATATATATATATATATATATATATATATATATATATATATATATATATATATATATATATATATATTAAACCCTAAAATATGAGCAAAAAGGTCCCTACCACCCATAAAAATCATTTATAAAAAAAGGGGGAACTACCCTTGCAGAATGCTGCCCACCGGGAAGGATTCTGTTTGTGAACGAAAGCGTTCGTTTCGCTCAGTGTCCAGGAAAGACCTGGCAGCAATTCTCCAGTTAGTTGGAGAAATTAACATTGGGTACTTGTCATAGACTTGCTCGCTTTAAATATGCATCGTGTATTAAAATTAAATGGTTTTCGGCATCGTGTATTAAAATTAAATGGTTTTCGTATAGGTAATGATGTAACATTTATCCTCAATATATGCCCTATCAGACACATTATTTCTTAAAAAGAAACTGACTAATAGAACAGGATTGTCTATTTCTATCTGAATATCAGTACCATAAATGTTGGAATGGATCTAATGACACTTTTTTTACGCCTTTCTCATCACAGACGGCCGAACGTTTTACAACGACTATTTATCTCCCTTTATAAAAACCATTCACTTTATCAGTTTATATGAACAAAATAATAACACGAATTACTTGTAACACGGTGCTCGAGTGGATTTTTACTATTTTTAAAGGTGACACAGGTCTCATCGTGTGGGTTCGAATCCTTACTTCGGCATTCTATTTTTTATTTTATTTTTTTTTTAATATCTATATACATACATATTTTATCCTTATTTTGTGTGAGTTTTCATTGTAGTTATTTTTGTTTTGTTTCCGTTAACGTTACAAGCGTGAATATTCTTATTAATAATATCACAGTCTTTGATTGAATTTGAAGAATTTATGAAGAAACAATTGATTACTGATTACTATTCATAGCTAAAGAGTCTAAAGTACACCTCCTTTCCTTGGTATCACAATATTTGTTTCATTGAAAGCGCGCGTGGCTAACTCATTGCACCCAGTGAATCTACAGCACCAAAATTGTAATAGTACGCTGCAGCCTTAATTCGGTAGTTCCCATCGCTGTCCTTCTACATTTATAAGACTAAATCTGTGTATAGAGGTTCAAACATACTAGAATCTTAAACTGTCTATAGCATAGATGCAGGAAGGCATGTATCAAATCGTGATGTCTTAAAGAAGCGTTACAGAATCAGGAAAGCAAAAAAAAAAAAAAAAAAAAAAAAAAAAAAAATCTCACAGTCTCGGCGAAAATGTGGTATGTGCAATTTTCTCATGCGCCTATTATTGTTATTATTTGTTGGATCGTAAGATTGCCCTATATGCTCATGCCAAAAGCCATGAGACCTGGACAGGCGTACACTTCCGCACAATATAATCAAGGTTTCTCTGTTCGTCAATATTTTCAGCAATATCAAACCGTTGAATTCGAAGCGAAAGACCTGTTTCGACTGCGTGTGTGCAGCTAATCTTTGCCTTCGTTGTTCGCGTATGCAATAAGACATTTGAAGCCTACCATATGCGTGGTTCAACGGCTTCGGACAGTTACTGCAATACGGCAAATTAAGGCCGGCACGTTTTATAAATTTACCAGTACCAGTTGTTTCTTGTTCACGTAGGTATATGATTCTCATCGCGGTCTCTCAACTTCTGTATTTACCGTAAATATTCAGACACATTAGTGCCTTGTTCTACCTAATCAGATATTTGGACAGAATAGAATTGTTCAGGAAAAACAACTTTCACAGACCATGTTATTATTATTATTATTATTATTATTATTAGAACCAGAGAAAATGCCAATATGTCATATGCTCATAGAGTTGGCACAGGTAACCGTGAGCACGGTCTGGTCAGGTGTTGCTACCTTCTTTTGTTTTCAGTAACTTCCAACAAATCTCTAAATGCACAGAGTAAGACGCTGATTTGACTACGCACACTCTGAGGTGAGGGCTTATGCGCACCTTCGTTCGCCGCCAATGCGAAACGACCCATTTTCGCATATTGCTATTTTATTATAAGCTCAAATAGGTGAAAAAGTTTATATCGTATGCGAACAGGGGAGATTCAGCTCATTGTGCGCAACAAATACTCGAACATACTTAAAAAGTGTACATGCGTCACATACCAATAGTAGAGGCCAAGATCATTCTGCGCATCCGCGTAGTTAGATCATGGTCTTCTCTGTCCGCCAACTTATTTAGTATGTTTTACTGTCTTCAACAATTCTGTCAGCAGACAAAGAAAACAATGATCAGGCTGCGTGGCTGCACAGACGTCTGTGCACGCTTCGGACTTAATAGTAAAGTGTAAAAAGCAGTATATACGGAAATGCACAAAGAAGAAATATGTTCACTATTTAGCTAGTAATAATCAATTTTCTTCTCGACCGGCAGGTGTTCTTTGTGTTTACTTGTGTTTGGATGCGGAGAGTGAAGGGCAGCAATTACAGGCATTAAAAGGAGCACATTCCGAATACATAGTACATACGAATTAGTGTTCAATACTTGACACAACGTATGAGTCTAGTACGTGCTTGTCTACGTCAAACCGATATCTGTTGAATATATCAGGAAGCTAAATAAATCAAATGCTCAATTTCTCTACAGATGTGGCCAAGTTTTCGTTAGAAAATTTATACAGGGAAGGTGATATATGAAAACAAAACGCTAGCGTCTGATTGCTGTAAACGTACATGTAGTCAGATAGTACCGTTGACAGATGGCCATCTTAGTTATTTGTATATATATATATATATATATATATATATATATATATATATATATATATATATATATATATATATTCACTTCTCGCTGACACAGCTTAAAAATTTCGAGTCCAGTAAACACTTGGATCGACGACAGCCTATCGGGTGCTATTCATTCCCTCCCATCTCTCTCTCGCTCTCTCTGTCTCTGACTCATTGATTTACACGTCCAGTCCTCTTCATGCTATTTCACACTCGAACTGAGAGATTGAACCACTACGTTACGAGTTCTTGTAATATGTGGCCCTTCTGCTGTCAGTTAAGCCATTCTTTCTTTCTATAGCAAATGCGCAAACATGATTATCATAAGCGTGGTCCAACGACGTCGGATAAGGACTGCAATATAAGGTTAAGACTTGTAAGTTTTATACATTTACCAATACCAAGTTCGTCTGTTTGATTCTTATTGTTGCACTCTCAAACACTGTTTTGACAGTAAATATTCGGGATTATTATTACCTTATTATATCTATTACGATATTTGGACAAGTCCATAAATTCCAATTAATTACCATTGGATGCGCTCGAAATTACTGGTTTAATGGCAAAGTGTGTAAATCCAGCTCAAATGATTCATTTTAGGAACTATACAATTTGGGTCCACACTGTTTACTCACATGTCAACATGCACATTGTACGCAGATGGTCAAATCAGCGTTTAGTCAAAAGCGGCAAACCAGCGTCCAAAACTACAGGTTGAATTGTAAACTGTGTAGACCCAGATCAAATGGTTCAGTTTAAGAGCTATCTGATCTGGGTTCAAACTGTTTGATCACGTATCAAAATGCACAAGCTACGCACATGGTCAATTCGGCGTTTAGGAAAAAGCAGCCACCCTGCGTCCAAACTACTGGTCTGAATGGCAAACTGTGTAGACCAAGATCAAATGCTTCATTTTAGGAGCTATGTGATCTATGATGTGTTTACTCACGTGTCAATATACACATTCTACGCAGATCGTCAAATCAGTGTTTAGCCGATAGCAGCAAACTGCACTAAAACTACTGGTGTGAATGGAAAACTGCAGACCCAGATCAAATTGTTTATTTTAGAAGCTATGCTATTTGTGTCCGCGCTGTTTGCTTAGGTGTCTTAGGTGTCCAAATGGACATGCTACGCACGTGGTCAGATCAGCGCTTAGTCGAAAGCAGCGAAACTGCGTCCAAAACTACTGGTTGAATGGCAAACTTAGTAGACCCAGACCAAATGGTTCCTGTTAGGAGCTATGTGTTCAGGAGCTGCTTTATGTGCTCACGTGTCAATATGCGCATTCCACGCACGTAGTAAAATCAGCGTTTAGTCGAAAGCAGCAAACTAAATATTTGCCCCCTACGCTCCAGTTTCTTGGATTTATAAACACGGTAGAGATATGCAGACTTTTTTTCTCTCTCTTGTAATGAATATAATGTTTTAGAGTAATTAATCTTGCACAAGCTACACACACACACACACACACACACACACACACACACATATATATATATATATATATATATATATATATATATATATATATATATATATATTAAACCCTAAAATATGAGCAAAAAGGTCCCTACCACCCATAAAAATCATTTATAAAAAAAGGGGGAACTACCCTTGCAGAATGCTCCCCACCGGGAAGGATTCTGTTTGTGAACGAAAGCGTTCGTTTCGCTCAGTGTCCAGGAAAGACCTGGCAGCAATTCTCCAGTTAGTTGGAGAAATTAACATTGGGTACTTGTCATAGACTTGCTCGCTTTAAATATGCATCGTGTATTAAAATTAAATGGTTTTCGGCATCGTGTATTAAAATTAAATGGTTTTCGTATAGGTAATGATGTAACATTTATCCTCAATATATGCCCTATCAGACACATTATTTCTTAAAAAGAAACTGACTAATAGAACAGGATTGTCTATTTCTATCTGAATATCAGTACCATAAATGTTGGAATGGATCTAATGACACTTTTTTTACGCCTTTCTCATCACAGACGGCCGAACGTTTTACAACGACTATTTATCTCCCTTTATAAAAACCATTCACTTTATCAGTTTATATGAACAAAATAATAACACGAATTACTTGTAACACGGTGCTCGAGTGGATTTTTACTATTTTTAAAGGTGACACAGGTCTCATCGTGTGGGTTCGAATCCTTACTTCGGCATTCTATTTTTTATTTTATTTTTTTTTTAATATCTATATACATACATATTTTATCCTTATTTTGTGTGAGTTTTCATTGTAGTTATTTTTGTTTTGTTTCCGTTAACGTTACAAGCGTGAATATTCTTATTAATAATATCACAGTCTTTGATTGAATTTGAAGAATTTATGAAGAAACAATTGATTACTGATTACTATTCATAGCTAAAGAGTCTAAAGTACACCTCCTTTCCTTGGTATCACAATATTTGTTTCATTGAAAGCGCGCGTGGCTAACACATTGCACCCAGTGAATCTACAGCACCAAAATTGTAATAGTACGCTGCAGCCTTAATTCGGTAGTTCCCATCGCTGTCCTTCTACATTTATAAGACTAAATCTGTGTATAGAGGTTCAAACATACTAGAATCTTAAACTGTCTATAGCATAGATGCAGGAAGGCATGTATCAAATCGTGATGTCTTAAAGAAGCGTTACAGAATCAGGAAAGCAAAAAAAAAAAAAAAAAAAAAAAAAAAAAAAAAATCTCACAGTCTCGGCGAAAATGTGGTATGTGCAATTTTCTCATGCGCCTATTATTGTTATTATTTGTTGGATCGTAAGATTGCCCTATATGCTCATGCCAAAAGCCATGAGACCTGGACAGGCGTACACTTCCGCACAATATAATCAAGGTTTCTCTGTTCGTCAATATTTTCAGCAATATCAAACCGTTGAATTCGAAGCGAAAGACCTGTTTCGACTGCGTGTGTGCAGCTAATCTTTGCCTTCGTTGTTCGCGTATGCAATAAGACATTTGAAGCCTACCATATGCGTGGTTCAACGGCTTCGGACAGTTACTGCAATACGGCAAATTAAGGCCGGCACGTTTTATAAATTTACCAGTACCAGTTGTTTCTTGTTCACGTAGGTATATGATTCTCATCGCGGTCTCTCAACTTCTGTATTTACCGTAAATATTCAGACACATTAGTGCCTTGTTCTACCTAATCAGATATTTGGACAGAATAGAATTGTTCAGGAAAAACAACTTTCACAGACCATGTTATTATTATTATTATTATTATTATTATTAGAACCAGAGAAAATGCCAATATGTCATATGCTCATAGAGTTGGCACAGGTAACCGTGAGCACGGTCTGGTCAGGTGTTGCTACCTTCTTTTGTTTTCAGTAACTTCCAACAAATCTCTAAATGCACAGAGTAAGACGCTGATTTGACTACGCACACTCTGAGGTGAGGGCTTATGCGCACCTTCGTTCGCCGCCAATGCGAAACGACCCATTTTCGCATATTGCTATTTTATTATAAGCTCAAATAGGTGAAAAAGTTTATATCGTATGCGAACAGGGGAGATTCAGCTCATTGTGCGCAACAAATACTCGAACATACTTAAAAAGTGTACATGCGTCACATACCAATAGTAGAGGCCAAGATCATTCTGCGCATCCGCGTAGTTAGATCATGGTCTTCTCTGTCCGCCAACTTATTTAGTATGTTTTACTGTCTTCAACAATTCTGTCAGCAGACAAAGAAAACAATGATCAGGCTGCGTGGCTGCACAGACGTCTGTGCACGCTTCGGACTTAATAGTAAAGTGTAAAAAGCAGTATATACGGAAATGCACAAAGAAGAAATATGTTCACTATTTAGCTAGTAATAATCAATTTTCTTCTCGACCGGCAGGTGTTCTTTGTGTTTACTTGTGTTTGGATGCGGAGAGTGAAGGGCAGCAATTACAGGCATTAAAAGGAGCACATTCCGAATACATAGTACATACGAATTAGTGTTCAATACTTGACACAACGTATGAGTCTAGTACGTGCTTGTCTACGTCAAACCGATATCTGTTGAATATATCAGGAAGCTAAATAAATCAAATGCTCAATTTCTCTACAGATGTGGCCAAGTTTTCGTTAGAAAATTTATACAGGGAAGGTGATATATGAAAACAAAACGCTAGCGTCTGATTGCTGTAAACGTACATGTAGTCAGATAGTACCGTTGACAGATGGCCATCTTAGTTATTTGTATATATATATATATATATATATATATATATATATATATATATATATATATATATTCACTTCTCGCTGACACAGCTTAAAAATTTCGAGTCCAGTAAACACTTGGATCGACGACAGCCTATCGGGTGCTATTCATTCCCTCCCATCTCTCTCTCGCTCTCTCTGTCTCTGACTCATTGATTTACACGTCCAGTCCTCTTCATGCTATTTCACACTCGAACTGAGAGATTGAACCACTACGTTACGAGTTCTTGTAATATGTGGCCCTTCTGCTGTCAGTTAAGCCATTCTTTCTTTCTATAGCAAATGCGCAAACATGATTATCATAAGCGTGGTCCAACGACGTCGGATAAGGACTGCAATATAAGGTTAAGACTTGTAAGTTTTATACATTTACCAATACCAAGTTCGTCTGTTTGATTCTTATTGTTGCACTCTCAAACACTGTTTTGACAGTAAATATTCGGGATTATTATTACCTTATTATATCTATTACGATATTTGGACAAGTCCATAAATTCCAATTAATTACCATTGGATGCGCTCGAAATTACTGGTTTAATGGCAAAGTGTGTAAATCCAGCTCAAATGATTCATTTTAGGACCTATACAATTTGGGTCCACACTGTTTACTCACATGTCAACATGCACATTGTACGCAGATGGTCAAATCAGCGTTTAGTCAAAAGCGGCAAACCAGCGTCCAAAACTACAGGTTGAATTGTAAACTGTGTAGACCCAGATCAAATGGTTCAGTTTAAGAGCTATCTGATCTGGGTTCAAACTGTTTGATCACGTATCAAAATGCACAAGCTACGCACATGGTCAATTCGGCGTTTAGGAAAAAGCAGCCACCCTGCGTCCAAACTACTGGTCTGAATGGCAAACTGTGTAGACCAAGATCAAATGCTTCATTTTAGGAGCTATGTGATCTATGATGTGTTTACTCACGTGTCAATATACACATTCTACGCAGATCGTCAAATCAGTGTTTAGCCGATAGCAGCAAACTGCACTAAAACTACTGGTGTGAATGGAAAACTGCAGACCCAGATCAAATTGTTTATTTTAGAAGCTATGCTATTTGTGTCCGCGCTGTTTGCTTAGGTGTCTTAGGTGTCCAAATGGACATGCTACGCACGTGGTCAGATCAGCGCTTAGTCGAAAGCAGCGAAACTGCGTCCAAAACTACTGGTTGAATGGCAAACTGTGTAGACCCAGACCAAATGGTTCCTGTTAGGAGCTATGTGTTCAGGAGCTGCTTTATGTGCTCACGTGTCAATATGCGCATTCCACGCACGTAGTAAAATCAGCGTTTAGTCGAAAGCAGCAAACTAAATATTTGCCCCCTACGCTCCAGTTTCTTGGATTTATAAACACGGTAGAGATATGCAGACTTTTTTTCTCTCTCTTGTAATGAATATAATGTTTTAGAGTAATTAATCTTGCACAAGCTACACACACACACACACACACACACACACATATATATATATATATATATATATATATATATATATATATTAAACCCTAAAATATGAGCAAAAAGGTCCCTACCACCCATAAAAATCATTTATAAAAAAAGGGGGAACTACCCTTGCAGAATGCTCCCCACCGGGAAGGATTCTGTTTGTGAACGAAAGCGTTCGTTTCGCTCAGTGTCCAGGAAAGACCTGGCAGCAATTCTCCAGTTAGTTGGAGAAATTAACATTGGGTACTTGTCATAGACTTGCTCGCTTTAAATATGCATCGTGTATTAAAATTAAATGGTTTTCGGCATCGTGTATTAAAATTAAATGGTTTTCGTATAGGTAATGAATGTAACATTTATCCTCAATATATGCCCTATCAGACACATTATTTCTTAAAAAGAAACTGACTAATAGAACAGGATTGTCTATTTCTATCTGAATATCAGTACCATAAATGTTGGAATGGATCTAATGACACTTTTTTTACGCCTTTCTCATCACAGACGGCCGAACGTTTTACAACGACTATTTATCTCCCTTTATAAAAACCATTCACTTTATCAGTTTATATGAACAAAATAATAACACGAATTACTTGTAACACGGTGCTCGAGTGGATTTTTACTATTTTTAAAGGTGACACAGGTCTCATCGTGTGGGTTCGAATCCTTACTTCGGCATTCTATTTTTTATTTTATTTTTTTTTTAATATCTATATACATACATATTTTATCCTTATTTTGTGTGAGTTTTCATTGTAGTTATTTTTGTTTTGTTTCCGTTAACGTTACAAGCGTGAATATTCTTATTAATAATATCACAGTCTTTGATTGAATTTGAAGAATTTATGAAGAAACAATTGATTACTGATTACTATTCATAGCTAAAGAGTCTAAAGTACACCTCCTTTCCTTGGTATCACAATATTTGTTTCATTGAAAGCGCGCGTGGCTAACTCATTGCACCCAGTGAATCTACAGCACCAAAATTGTAATAGTACGCTGCAGCCTTAATTCGGTAGTTCCCATCGCTGTCCTTCTACATTTATAAGACTAAATCTGTGTATAGAGGTTCAAACATACTAGAATCTTAAACTGTCTATAGCATAGATGCAGGAAGGCATGTATCAAATCGTGATGTCTTAAAGAAGCGTTACAGAATCAGGAAAGCAAAAAAAAAAAAAAAAAAAAAAAACAAAAAATCTCACAGTCTCGGCGAAAATGTGGTATGTGCAATTTTCTCATGCGCCTATTATTGTTATTATTTGTTGGATCGTAAGATTGCCCTATATGCTCATGCCAAAAGCCATGAGACCTGGACAGGCGTACACTTCCGCACAATATAATCAAGGTTTCTCTGTTCGTCAATATTTTCAGCAATATCAAACCGTTGAATTCGAAGCGAAAGACCTGTTTCGACTGCGTGTGTGCAGCTAATCTTTGCCTTCGTTGTTCGCGTATGCAATAAGACATTTGAAGCCTACCATATGCGTGGTTCAACGGCTTCGGACAGTTACTGCAATACGGCAAATTAAGGCCGGCACGTTTTATAAATTTACCAGTACCAGTTGTTTCTTGTTCACGTAGGTATATGATTCTCATCGCGGTCTCTCAACTTCTGTATTTACCGTAAATATTCAGACACATTAGTGCCTTGTTCTACCTAATCAGATATTTGGACAGAATAGAATTGTTCAGGAAAAACAACTTTCACAGACCATGTTATTATTATTATTATTATTATTATTATTAGAACCAGAGAAAATGCCAATATGTCATATGCTCATAGAGTTGGCACAGGTAACCGTGAGCACGGTCTGGTCAGGTGTTGCTACCTTCTTTTGTTTTCAGTAACTTCCAACAAATCTCTAAATGCACAGAGTAAGACGCTGATTTGACTACGCACACTCTGAGGTGAGGGCTTATGCGCACCTTCGTTCGCCGCCAATGCGAAACGACCCATTTTCGCATATTGCTATTTTATTATAAGCTCAAATAGGTGAAAAAGTTTATATCGTATGCGAACAGGGGAGATTCAGCTCATTGTGCGCAACAAATACTCGAACATACTTAAAAAGTGTACATGCGTCACATACCAATAGTAGAGGCCAAGATCATTCTGCGCATCCGCGTAGTTAGATCATGGTCTTCTCTGTCCGCCAACTTATTTAGTATGTTTTACTGTCTTCAACAATTCTGTCAGCAGACAAAGAAAACAATGATCAGGCTGCGTGGCTGCACAGACGTCTGTGCACGCTTCGGACTTAATAGTAAAGTGTAAAAAGCAGTATATACGGAAATGCACAAAGAAGAAATATGTTCACTATTTAGCTAGTAATAATCAATTTTCTTCTCGACCGGCAGGTGTTCTTTGTGTTTACTTGTGTTTGGATGCGGAGAGTGAAGGGCAGCAATTACAGGCATTAAAAGGAGCACATTCCGAATACATAGTACATACGAATTAGTGTTCAATACTTGACACAACGTATGAGTCTAGTACGTGCTTGTCTACGTCAAACCGATATCTGTTGAATATATCAGGAAGCTAAATAAATCAAATGCTCAATTTCTCTACAGATGTGGCCAAGTTTTCGTTAGAAAATTTATACAGGGAAGGTGATATATGAAAACAAAACGCTAGCGTCTGATTGCTGTAAACGTACATGTAGTCAGATAGTACCGTTGACAGATGGCCATCTTAGTTATTTGTATATATATATATATATATATATATATATATATATATATATATATATATATATATATATATATATATATATATATATATATATATATATATTCACTTCTCGCTGACACAGCTTAAAAATTTCGAGTCCAGTAAACACTTGGATCGACGACAGCCTATCGGGTGCTATTCATTCCCTCCCATCTCTCTCTCGCTCTCTCTGTCTCTGACTCATTGATTTACACGTCCAGTCCTCTTCATGCTATTTCACACTCGAACTGAGAGATTGAACCACTACGTTACGAGTTCTTGTAATATGTGGCCCTTCTGCTGTCAGTTAAGCCATTCTTTCTTTCTATAGCAAATGCGCAAACATGATTATCATAAGCGTGGTCCAACGACGTCGGATAAGGACTGCAATATAAGGTTAAGACTTGTAAGTTTTATACATTTACCAATACCAAGTTCGTCTGTTTGATTCTTATTGTTGCACTCTCAAACACTGTTTTGACAGTAAATATTCGGGATTATTATTACCTTATTATATCTATTACGATATTTGGACAAGTCCATAAATTCCAATTAATTACCATTGGATGCGCTCGAAATTACTGGTTTAATGGCAAAGTGTGTAAATCCAGCTCAAATGATTCATTTTAGGAACTATACAATTTGGGTCCACACTGTTTACTCACATGTCAACATGCACATTGTACGCAGATGGTCAAATCAGCGTTTAGTCAAAAGCGGCAAACCAGCGTCCAAAACTACAGGTTGAATTGTAAACTGTGTAGACCCAGATCAAATGGTTCAGTTTAAGAGCTATCTGATCTGGGTTCAAACTGTTTGATCACGTATCAAAATGCACAAGCTACGCACATGGTCAATTCGGCGTTTAGGAAAAAGCAGCCACCCTGCGTCCAAACTACTGGTCTGAATGGCAAACTGTGTAGACCAAGATCAAATGCTTCATTTTAGGAGCTATGTGATCTATGATGTGTTTACTCACGTGTCAATATACACATTCTACGCAGATCGTCAAATCAGTGTTTAGCCGATAGCAGCAAACTGCACTAAAACTACTGGTGTGAATGGAAAACTGCAGACCCAGATCAAATTGTTTATTTTAGAAGCTATGCTATTTGTGTCCGCGCTGTTTGCTTAGGTGTCTTAGGTGTCCAAATGGACATGCTACGCACGTGGTCAGATCAGCGCTTAGTCGAAAGCAGCGAAACTGCGTCCAAAACTACTGGTTGAATGGCAAACTGTGTAGACCCAGACCAAATGGTTCCTGTTAGGAGCTATGTGTTCAGGAGCTGCTTTATGTGCTCACGTGTCAATATGCGCATTCCACGCACGTAGTAAAATCAGCGTTTAGTCGAAAGCAGCAAACTAAATATTTGCCCCCTACGCTCCAGTTTCTTGGATTTATAAACACGGTAGAGATATGCAGACTTTTTTTCTCTCTCTTGTAATGAATATAATGTTTTAGAGTAATTAATCTTGCACAAGCTACACACACACACACACACACACACACACATATATATATATATATATATATATTAAACCCTAAAATATGAGCAAAAAGGTCCCTACCACCCATAAAAATCATTTATAAAAAAAGGGGGAACTACCCTTGCAGAATGCTCCCCACCGGGAAGGATTCTGTTTGTGAACGAAAGCGTTCGTTTCGCTCAGTGTCCAGGAAAGACCTGGCAGCAATTCTCCAGTTAGTTGGAGAAATTAACATTGGGTACTTGTCATAGACTTGCTCGCTTTAAATATGCATCGTGTATTAAAATTAAATGGTTTTCGGCATCGTGTATTAAAATTAAATGGTTTTCGTATAGGTAATGATGTAACATTTATCCTCAATATATGCCCTATCAGACACATTATTTCTTAAAAAGAAACTGACTAATAGAACAGGATTGTCTATTTCTATCTGAATATCAGTACCATAAATGTTGGAATGGATCTAATGACACTTTTTTTACGCCTTTCTCATCACAGACGGCCGAACGTTTTACAACGACTATTTATCTCCCTTTATAAAAACCATTCACTTTATCAGTTTATATGAACAAAATAATAACACGAATTACTTGTAACACGGTGCTCGAGTGGATTTTTACTATTTTTAAAGGTGACACAGGTCTCATCGTGTGGGTTCGAATCCTTACTTCGGCATTCTATTTTTTATTTTATTTTTTTTTTAATATCTATATACATACATATTTTATCCTTATTTTGTGTGAGTTTTCATTGTAGTTATTTTTGTTTTGTTTCCGTTAACGTTACAAGCGTGAATATTCTTATTAATAATATCACAGTCTTTGATTGAATTTGAAGAATTTATGAAGAAACAATTGATTACTGATTACTATTCATAGCTAAAGAGTCTAAAGTACACCTCCTTTCCTTGGTATCACAATATTTGTTTCATTGAAAGCGCGCGTGGCTAACTCATTGCACCCAGTGAATCTACAGCACCAAAATTGTAATAGTACGCTGCAGCCTTAATTCGGTAGTTCCCATCGCTGTCCTTCTACATTTATAAGACTAAATCTGTGTATAGAGGTTCAAACATACTAGAATCTTAAACTGTCTATAGCATAGATGCAGGAAGGCATGTATCAAATCGTGATGTCTTAAAGAAGCGTTACAGAATCAGGAAAGCAAAAAAAAAAAAAAAAAAAAAAAAACAAAAAATCTCACAGTCTCGGCGAAAATGTGGTATGTGCAATTTTCTCATGCGCCTATTATTGTTATTATTTGTTGGATCGTAAGATTGCCCTATATGCTCATGCCAAAAGCCATGAGACCTGGACAGGCGTACACTTCCGCACAATATAATCAAGGTTTCTCTGTTCGTCAATATTTTCAGCAATATCAAACCGTTGAATTCGAAGCGAAAGACCTGTTTCGACTGCGTGTGTGCAGCTAATCTTTGCCTTCGTTGTTCGCGTATGCAATAAGACATTTGAAGCCTACCATATGCGTGGTTCAACGGCTTCGGACAGTTACTGCAATACGGCAAATTAAGGCCGGCACGTTTTATAAATTTACCAGTACCAGTTGTTTCTTGTTCACGTAGGTATATGATTCTCATCGCGGTCTCTCAACTTCTGTATTTACCGTAAATATTCAGACACATTAGTGCCTTGTTCTACCTAATCAGATATTTGGACAGAATAGAATTGTTCAGGAAAAACAACTTTCACAGACCATGTTATTATTATTATTATTATTATTATTATTAGAACCAGAGAAAATGCCAATATGTCATATGCTCATAGAGTTGGCACAGGTAACCGTGAGCACGGTCTGGTCAGGTGTTGCTACCTTCTTTTGTTTTCAGTAACTTCCAACAAATCTCTAAATGCACAGAGTAAGACGCTGATTTGACTACGCACACTCTGAGGTGAGGGCTTATGCGCACCTTCGTTCGCCGCCAATGCGAAACGACCCATTTTCGCATATTGCTATTTTATTATAAGCTCAAATAGGTGAAAAAGTTTATATCGTATGCGAACAGGGGAGATTCAGCTCATTGTGCGCAACAAATACTCGAACATACTTAAAAAGTGTACATGCGTCACATACCAATAGTAGAGGCCAAGATCATTCTGCGCATCCGCGTAGTTAGATCATGGTCTTCTCTGTCCGCCAACTTATTTAGTATGTTTTACTGTCTTCAACAATTCTGTCAGCAGACAAAGAAAACAATGATCAGGCTGCGTGGCTGCACAGACGTCTGTGCACGCTTCGGACTTAATAGTAAAGTGTAAAAAGCAGTATATACGGAAATGCACAAAGAAGAAATATGTTCACTATTTAGCTAGTAATAATCAATTTTCTTCTCGACCGGCAGGTGTTCTTTGTGTTTACTTGTGTTTGGATGCGGAGAGTGAAGGGCAGCAATTACAGGCATTAAAAGGAGCACATTCCGAATACATAGTACATACGAATTAGTGTTCAATACTTGACACAACGTATGAGTCTAGTACGTGCTTGTCTACGTCAAACCGATATCTGTTGAATATATCAGGAAGCTAAATAAATCAAATGCTCAATTTCTCTACAGATGTGGCCAAGTTTTCGTTAGAAAATTT